>SJYX01007152.1:615737-650466 GCA_006410675.1 Oreotragus oreotragus
GACGGACTTTTGTTGGCAAGGTAATGTCTCTGCTTTTTAATATGCTGTCTAGGTTGGTCATAGCTTTTCTTCCAAGGAGCAAGAGTCCTTTCATGGCTGATGTCAAGATGTGTATAAGAGACAGGGATAACAGAGGATAACAAGGTTGGATGGCCTCACCGACTCAGTGGACATGAGTTTAAGTAAACTCTGGAAGTTGGCGATGGACAGGAAGGCCTGGCGTGCTGAGGTCCATGGGGTCACAAAGAGTCAGACACTACTGAGTGGATGATCTGAGCTGAACTGATGACTGAAGATGCTGAATACTTTTTAATATGCTTTTTATTTCCTTTGTGGTATAGTCTTTTCCCAGTTAAAAATTTGGGCCATCTTTTAATTAATTTTTAGCAGGTTTTTTTTTTTTTTTTTTTTACTGTTTTTGGATACTTGGTATATGTGTATATGTGTATTTGCATCTTTGTCATTTTTATCATATCTTTAGAAACAAGGACTTTTCAAATTTTATTATAATGTCCAAATTATTATCATCATTTTATTTCTTTTATGGATAGTGCTTTCTGTGTGCTAAGAGTTACTGCCTCCCCAAGACTGTGAACATATTCTACCATGCTTTCTTACAGATTTATAATTTTAGCTTTTATCTTTAGGTCTATGATATATATTGAATTAAGCTTTATTATGGATTGAAGTAGCTTGCATTTTGGTAAGTTGTTTCATCACCATTTATTGAAAAGACTCTCCTTTCTCCACTGACCTTATATGTATTGGCCTATTTTTGGAATCTCTAATCTATCCCATTGATATGTTTTTCTTTCCTTAGGCCAATGTCACACTATCTTGATCACTAGAACTTTATAGTAATATGGTTTGAAATCAGGTTGTGTAAGTCCTCCAAGTTCACTTTTCTTCAAGTTTTTGTATTCTTTCTATTTATCTCAAGTCCTTTGGGATATTTACACATTTTAAACTTATGTTGTAAATTTATATAACAAAACCTGCTGGGATTTTTATCAGAATTGTGTTGAACCTGTAGATAGTTTGGGGAAACTTGACATTGTTTCAATGTTGATTCCTTCAATCCAAAACGTGGTCTCTCTATTTATTTAGGTCATTAATAGTATCTTTTAAAATGTTTTATAAAATAAATAAATAAAATGTTTTGTAATTTCAGTGTGCAAATATTTTTCAGATTTCCCTTATTGCAGATGAAGTTTTTTTTCCCCTCAAATTTTACTTTTCAATTACTTGTTGCTAGTATACACAAGTATATATGTATTTTCTGTATTAATTTCTTGTTCTACGTCTTGTTAAATTTACTTATTAGTTTTAATAATCTTTCTGTGGGCTTCCCTGGTAGCTCAGAGGTTAAATCATTCTGTAGTTTACTNTGCAGATGAAGTTTTTTTTCCCCTCAAATTTTACTTTTCAATTACTTGTTGCTAGTATACACAAGTATATATGTATTTTCTGTATTAATTTCTTGTTCTACGTCTTGTTAAATTTACTTATTAGTTTTAATAATCTTTCTGTGGGCTTCCCTGGTAGCTCAGAGGTTAAATCATTCTGTAGTTTACTTTGCATTTCATATATATAACATATGATCAATTTATATAATTTTTATTTCTGTGAATAAAAACAGCTTAATATTTTTTTCAGATTTTATACTTTTGACTTTTTTCACACTGACCAGCTTTCACTGGTGGCTCAGATAGTAAAGAATCCACCTGCGGTGCAAGAGACTTGAGTTTGATCCCTGGGTTGGGGACATGCCCTGGAGGAGGGCATGGCAACCCACTCCAATATTATTGCCTGGAGAATCCCCAAGGACAGAGGAGCCTGGTGGGCTACAGTCCATGAGGTTGCAGAGTCAAACATGACTGAGTGACTAAGCACAGCACAACACAGGATTTCTGAACTTGGGGGACAAAGGTCAATATGTCACCCATAATTATAATGTTATCTATAGGTTTTCACAGATGCCCTTTATCAGAAATGGAGATCCACTTCCATTTTTAGCTTGAGATATTTATCTTGATTTGGCCCTCAATTTTGTTAGCTGCCTTTTCTTTATTAGTTCAATATGTCAAATATGATTTTTTAAAACTACTAACTCTAGTTATTATTTTTAAAATATATTTCTGGGTTTGATTTACTTATATTTTGTTTATAAGTTTTGCATCTATGCTTATGGGAAGTATAATATTTTTTTAACTAGAATATTTTTTGTGACATTTTAATAGTGGGATTAGGCTGATCTGTTAAGATAATTTTTTGAGTGGTCTCTACTTTCTATAAATGAATTTTAGTGAGATTCTTCTTTTTCTTTCTTAAATGTTTGATAGCTTTTATTAATAAAATCATTTGGGCCTCTAGCTTCCTTTATACGGAGAAGGCAGTGGCAGCCCACTCCAGTCTCTTGCCTGGAAAATCCCATGGACGGAGGAGCCTGGTGGGCTGCAGTCCATGGGGTCGCGAAGACTCGGACCCGACTGAGCGGCTTCACTTTCACTTTTCACCTTCATGCATTGGAGAAGGAAATGGCAACCCACTCCAGTGTTCTTGCCTGGAGAATCTCAGGGATGGCTGGTGGGCTGCCGTCTCCTGGGTTGCACAGAGTCGGACACGACTGAAGCGACTTAGCAGCAGCAGCAGGATCTCTAGTCATAGTGCTTCTTTTAATTCCTNTTCATGCATTGGAGAAGGAAATGGCAACCCACTCCAGTGTTCTTGCCTGGAGAATCTCAGGGATGGCTGGTGGGCTGCCGTCTCCTGGGTTGCACAGAGTCGGACACGACTGAAGCGACTTAGCAGCAGCAGCAGGATCTCTAGTCATAGTGCTTCTTTTAATTCCTAATATTGATAATTAAAGTTTAATCTCTTACTCATTTGTTATTTCTGGAAATGTATCAATTGTATTAATCTGTTCAGAGAATCAACTTTTGACTGTTAATTTTCTTTATTGTCTGTTTTTTATTTTTTCAATTTCTGTCCATACTTAAAGAAATTTTTCTATTTACTTAGGATTTAATTTACTTTTTTCTTTCTAGCTTCTTATAGTGGAAGTTTTCATCATTCATTTGCAACTTTCCTACTTCCAAATATAAGCATTTAGCTATAAATTCACCTCTGAAACACTTTAGTCCATCCCACAATTTTCATATCTTGTGGATTTATCATTAAATTAAAATATTTTCTAATTTTTCTAGTGATTTCTTCTTTAACCTGTTAATTACAAGATGTTGCTTAATTTATTTGGAGATTTTAGAGATATGTTAATTGATTTAAATTTAATTCTCTTATGGTGAGAGAACATATCTGTATATTTTGATATCTTAAAACTCATTGTGAATTTATGGTACACTGTATAGTCTGTTATGGTGACCATTATATGTGTATTTGAAAAGACTGTTTTCTGTAGGCTTTGAATATAATTTTTCAGACAAATTAGGCCAAATTGGTTGAAATTGTTGTTCAAGTGTTCTATACGCTTATTATCCTTTTCCAGTCCTATATCTTTGAAACTAAACTTTTAAGATGTACTTTTTATTGGGGATTATAAGAAGATGAAATTTGATTATAATAGATATAGTCCTATTTTAGTTAGACTTTGATTAAACTTTATGTCAATTTACTTAAAAGACAAGCCCTCTATTTTTATAGGAGGCGGATAACACAGAGGATGCAGTATATTGTTATTCAAGTGACACTGGCTTGAAATTAGAAGTCCAAGTGAATGTCACTGCTGTGCTACAAAATCCATTCTAGTGCTATTATTCCTTGAATTGGTAGCTTTTCATTTTCAGTGAATTTTTCCTTTAAGGGTGATATGAGTCAGAGAATCTTACCAATGCCTTTAATTTTCCCTATGTTCTCCTTTTGTTTGAAGTTTCCTTGCAGAGCAATATTCATTGATTCCAATAATATTTATTGATTCCAATAATATTTATTGATCTTCAACTATTTCCAGGCATTCTTACAAATGCTTGGCTAGATATATCCACTAAACAGATCAAATTTTCTGCATTTCTGGAGCTTTTATTCTCATAGAGAGAAGCAGTAAATAAGTAAGCTATGTAGTATGTTAGAAAATGAGGAATGGTATGGGAGACATAGAGGAAGATAACAGAGATTGGGATTCTGGGTCTTAGGTACCAATGACAAATTGTCATGTGGGACAGACTTGAAGGGAATAAGATAATTAGCCAATCGATTATCTGGCAATAGAGTCCTTCAGGAAGAGGGGACAGTCATTGCAAAGATCTCAAGGCAAGAGAATGCCTTATGACATATGCAGAGAACAATAAGGAGGTGATTTTGATAGATTAGGGTTAACAGGAAGAGAATAGTTTGAGCCATTTAAGTACTGTTTTTTACTTTTTTATTTCAAGTGAAATGACTTTTTAGGGTGAGAAATGTCACAATTTTACTTTTATTTTAAAAGGATCATTGCAGATGTGTGGATAATACACTGTAGGAAAACAAGAGTTAAACAGAAAGATATGTTGGAAGCTATTACAGTAATGCAATTGAGCACTGACTTGCATTCAGACTAGATGATTGAGTGAAGGATGATTGATGGCAAATGGTCAGAGTCTGAATATATTTTGAATATTCTACAAACAGAATTTGTTTATTGACTGCATATGGAGCATGAATAAAGAAAATGATTCAAGGGTGATGTAGTTTATCAGCTTTAGCAACTGGAAGGACGGAATTAGCATTCAGTGCAATAAAACATGTATTTATTTTGGAGAAGGTGGAAAAGATCAGATATCCATATTTGGATATTGAGGTAATAATGATGCCTAGTTATTAAGAAGGTGTTAGAATATGTGAATCTGGAATTGCTTGGTAGAAAGATCTGAACTGAATATATAAAACTGGATATTAAAGCATATATATCATATTTAGATGGAGAAAGGCAGAGGATGAAGGATGAAGTCTTGGGGCATTTCAAATTTAAGAGGTCTAGGAGAAGAGAGTGAATTAGCAGAGAAAAACAGTTACAGGAAAGGTAGGAAGAAAAAGGAGAAAAATATCCTGGAAACCAGGATAAGAAGGCATATCTAAAGGTTGACCAGTGGCTTTAGCAGTGAGGGAGGCTATGTGACGTTTGGTGCAGTGTGTGGCAGGAGGTAGATTGGGAAATCCGATGAGTGTTTTGCTGCAAAGGGAATTTAAGAAATGGGACAGTAGTTGGTAGGAAAATGTAGTTAGTAGATTTTTTTTTTTAAGGTAGGAGAAATTAGAACCAATCTTAAAGCTTTATGTCTGTTCTTTATGCTTATTTATTATTTAGTCATGCCTGCTTCATTCCTCAAAGTCTTTGAGATGTGTTAAAAAAACAAAACAAACACATTTAAAAAAGTAAAACAAAACAAAAGATGACATTTAGTAATTTCACCTTTTTAAAGCCAGAAATTTATGCCCACTGGAAATAGTATAGGCATTCCTTACATTTTAGAAGAGGAAAAAGCATAGTTATTATTTGTCTGGGTGGACAGAATCACTCACGAGGTACTGACTTGGGTGCTGCGTTGTGTTTTCTTTTTTTTTTTTTTTTCCACCATAAGACAAGTGTATCATGGAGTCTTATGCCCAGTCTGTGAATCACTTTTTTTTTTTTCTTACTGACATTAGAAGTAAATAACTCTTATCTGTTTTGTTTAGCTGCTCCCAAAATCTTATTTAAAACTATATTTCTTATTGCAGGTAAAACAGCATAATGATATGTTGGTTAATTACTTTTTCATTTATAAATGGAGTTCTGAAATGAAACAAAATTTTTTTCCTTTTATTTATTTATTTATTTTACTTTACCTGTCTTTACAAGCAGACACATAGTAGCATTTTCTGCTCTTATCTTTGCAATTTATTCTTAGAAGATGATACTTTATCAAAGTGAAAGTTACCTTTAAAATTTTATAAACTTTCCCCCCCATTTTTAAAAAAAATATAACTGTCATCTGGCACTGTGTAAGTTTAAGGTATGGAGAAAAATAACCTGTGAAATGATTACCATAACACCTTTAGTTATCATGCATCATCTCATTTTGATACAAAACAAGGAGAGAAATTTTTTTTTTCCCCTTTGTGATGTGAACTTTTATAACAACTTTCAAACATTCCATACAGCAGTGTTAATTATAGTTATCATGTTGTATACACTGCATTTCAGTGCTTATTTCTCTTACTAGAAGTCTGTACCTTTGAACACTTCCATCCAGTTCTCTCGCTTCTTATACCCTGCTTCTGGCAACCACAAATCTGATTTCTCTTACAATCAGGTTTCTGCCCTCCTTCCTTTTTTCCTTTCTTCCTTGCTTTTATTTATTTTTTTAATCTCCTCTTTCTTTTCTTCTTTCCTTCCTTTTTTTTTTTTTGGTTCCCTTCTCTCTCTCTTTCTTTCAAATTTGGCATGTATGTGATAACACACATTATTTGTCTTTTTCTGTCTGGCTTATTTTATTAAGCATAATGTCCTCATCCATCCATGTTGTCACAAATGGCAGGATGTCCTTCTTTTTATGGCTCAATAATATTCCATTGATTATATGCCACTTTTTTTTTTAATTCATTCATCTGGAGATGGACACTTATATTGTTTCCACATCTTGGCTGTTGTAAATAATACTTCATAAAAATGGGAGTACAGATATCTCCTCAACATAGTGTTTTATTTACTTTTGATGTATTCCAGGCAGAGGAACTTCTGTATCATACAGTAATTCAGTTTTAAAATGTTTTGAGGAACCTCCATACTGTCTTCTGTAGGATCTTAACTAATTTGCAATCCCACCAACAGTACCTAAGGATTTCCTTTTTCCACCTCCTTACCAGCATTTCTTATCTCTTGTCATTTTGATGATAGTCATTTTAACAGGCATAAGGTGACATCTCATTGTGGTTTTCATTTGCCGTTTCATTTATGATTGCAGATATTGAGTACCTCTTCATGTTCCTGTTAACCATCTGTGCATATTTTTTAGAAAAATGTCTATTCAGATCCTTTACCATTTTTAAACTGGATTATTTGTTACATTATTTTGCTATTGAGTTGTATGAGTTCTTTGTATATTTTGGATGTCAAAGCCTTATCAGATAAATAATTAAAAAATATTTCCTATTCCTTAGATTATCTTTTTCATTTTGTTGATCATTCATTTTGCTGTGCAGAAGATTTTTAGTTTGACATAATCACCTTTGTTTATTTTTTATTTTCTTGTTTGTGCTTTAGGTGTCATATCCAAAAAAATCATTGCCGTGACCCATGTCAATGAGCTTTTAAAACAATATCTTTTCTTCTTGACATACACGGATGAGTTTATTTCTGGGCTCTCAATCCTGTTACATTGGGCTACGTGGTTTTTTTTTTTTTTTTTTTTTTATCTGTCCTATACTGTTTTGATTACTATGCCTTATCATATAACTTGAAATCAGGAAGTGTGGTAATTTCTACTTTGCTCTTTCTTCTCAGGATTGCTTTGGCTGTTTGAGAGCTTTTGTGGTTTCATGTAAATTTTATAGTTCTTTTCTACTTCTGTAAACAATGTCATTTGAATATTGATAGAGATTACATTGAATGTAGGTAGTTTTGGGTAGTACAGACGTTTTAACAATATTAATTATTGCAGACCATAAACATAGTATACCTTTCCATTTATTTTTGTCTTCTGTTTCTTTCAATGTCTTAGAGTTTCCAGTTTAGACATTTTTCATCTCCTTAGTTAAATTTGTTCCTATATACTTCTATTTGTTGATATTACAAATGGAATTGTTTTATTATTTCTTTTTCAGATAATTTATTTTAATATTTAGAAACATTACTGATCTTTGTACATTAATTTTGTATCCTGCAACTTTGAGAACTTGTTGATTAGATCTAACAAATTGTTGGTGTAGGATTTTCTCTTTATAAAATAATTTCATCTGTTTTATTTATTTATTTTTCAAAGTCTAATGCCTTTAACTCTTATTGTTGCTTGATTTCTTTCTGGTTTTTGTGTATCAATTAGTTTTTGACTTGTGATTAGAATAGGTTGTGTTTATGTTGATCTCCATTTTTTATTTCCCTTCCCACATGTGTTTTTGATGTCATATTTTATATCTTCATCCTCATCCCTTTGTTATGTATTAGTTATAGCTGCTATTACAGTTTTATTTTAATCTAGGTACTGACTTCAGTCATATTGAATCTTTACTATATGTCTTTCCAATTGTTTTTTTTTCCCTTTTCTCTAAATTCTTACTTCTTTTGCATTTAGAGAAGACCCTTCAACATTTATTTTAGGGTAGGTTTAGTATTGCTGAATTCTTTCAGTTTTGGCTTGTGTGAGAAGTTCTTTATTTCTCTTTATTCTAAATGATCGTTTTGCTTTGTAGAGTATCCTAAGTTGTAGGATTTTCATTTTAGCATTTTGAGCATATCATGAAGAAATTATGACTGAAAACTTTCCAAACCTAAAGAAAGAAACAAATATTCAGGTACAGGAAGCACAAAGGGTCTCAATCAAAATGAAGCCAAACCAACCCACAACAAGATATATCATAATTTAAAAAGGCAGAATTTAAGGATAAAGAGAGAATTCTAAAAGCAGCAAGAGAAAAACAATCATATATAAGGGAATCCCCATAAGGCTATCAGCTGATTTCTTTGCAGAAACATTGCACGTCAGAATGGAGTGGCATGATATGCTCAAAGTGCTAAAATGAAAATTCTGCAACTTAGGATGTCCTGGGCCCCCAGATCACCTCTGTGTCCCTAGATAGAACATTTTACCAGGTCCTCAACACCTTAGACTCAGTGCCAAGTTGTGGCGTGGAGTGAGGGGCCAGGGCACTCTCTCAGCTCACACTGGGGAGTGTGGTGAGGCAGCAGTCATTAAGGCAGGCCTCTGTGCTCTCTGCTTTGAGCCAGGCAGCACCTGTGCATTCCTCACAGGTGGAGTCTCAGTTTCTAGCGTTTACAGTACCAGCAGATCTCCAGGCAGCCAAGGGAGCTTTTCTCCGATGCACTGGAATGCAGGACTGGAACACCCAGCCTGTGGCTCAACCCACTCACTCCACCGGGTGAGTACCCACCCATGTGATCTTCCCCTTCCCCTTAGTCTCCTCTCAGGCTCCAGGGCCTGTCCTGATGCTTTTCTTGCCATCCTGCCTGGTTATGTGTATATCTTTCTTACAGCCTTGGTTGTGTGGGAGTTCTGCCAGGTTCTAGGTAGTTTTCCATGAGAATAGCCCCATGTTATAGGTGTGATTTTCATGTGTTTGTGGTTGGAGGTGAGTTCTGTATCCTCTGGCATTTTGATCTACCCTGCCTGCTAATGTATCTTTTTATAAATATGCTCTCATTGTCTTAATCTTGACATTTTTGCCCCCTGTGGTAGTTGGTCTTGAGAGCATCCCCTTGTGGTATTTATGGTCATGACTCACATTCTTTGAAGTCAGAGGTACTTGGCTTTGACTAGAAGCCAAAAAAAGGAGCATGAGTCCATGTAGTGTCCACACTCCCTTTGGTCATATATCCAAGTTTCTCTATATCTATCTTTAGAATACATTTCCTCTGAACTTTCTTCCTTTATCCAAGATTTGATAAACATCCTCATTTCAGCTGTATTCTGAAGACATAAAAGTATCCCTTCCTTAGCTTTATTTTCCACGGTTTACTCATTAATTTGCACTCTTTCTCTGAGAAGACTACTGCATTAAAATTCTTAGTTCAATAAACCTCATCATAAGAATTTTTCATAGAGCTTTAGAAATGCATTGAGGAGATGGAATTGTCATAAACAGGAATTTTGCTACCTGTATATTGTCAGCATTTTTATGGAACCACTTATTTACATATCGAAAATATAAACACATCCAGCACAACAAAGAGTACTTTCCATCTGACTTGAAAGTCACTGGTGTATTAATCCTAGGGAGTCCTAGGAAAGAAATGTGCAGGTCGGAAAGAGAAAGGCATATTCAGTGCCCGGGGGTGGGGGTGGGGAGGAGTTGTCTGGACCATGATTTACCTGTCTTCATTTTCTGAGTTCAGCCCCTAAAAATGTCTAGTGTAGTGAAGAGAATGAATGAGAGCAAATTAACTTTCATTTTCCAGCAGGGGGAGATGGGAGATACTCAGGAGTGAATCAATCACTCCTGCCACTCGCTGCACTGACAGCATTCATCCGTGAGCAAACTTCTGTGTGGGCAACTCCAGTGAAATATATTTCTCACAGCAAGTTTACTGCTTTCATTCAGGGTGTCGTATCTTTCTGGCAATCAGGATAAATTGTGCTTCAGTAATAACATTGTAGCAAGCTATTCTTTACTGAGAGGATCTGGTAATGACTGTGTCTTATATTTGCATTAATTCTGACAAGATTTACTGGTGCTTGCTGATCTGTAAATTTCAAAATGGCAAATAGCAGCAAAGGTCAACACAGCAATAATATTAATAGTTTTAGAAAAAGGTTGAGACTCAGAAATTCCAGATGAGAGTTTGGGTGAGAGGGAAATTCAATGAATGTTTTTGTCATCTTTTATTTCACTCTTTTTTTTATAACACCATAACAAAGGAAGCATGAGGTCATAAAGATCAATAATACAGAATCTAGTTCAATCTTAGGTAACATTTTCTCCAGAGTCTATATTTTATAAAAACACTGGAAAATATGGGAAAAGATGGAGATCCTTGGATATTATCAGTCTTTAGCCATAGCACTTACTTGGAATTTTTGTTAAGGTTACAAACAGCTCAGTAACACTTAACACTGTCCCTTGTATTATAATATATTCTTCACTAATTGAAAAACTCACAGTTACAAAAGCATATTTAAATAGAATAAGGTATTATCATTTTGTTTCTTTTGGTTTTTAACTGGAGAAATATGTTCCACATCATATTGGATCCACATTTTATGTGAAATTTTTCTTGATACCTCCAAAATGATCTTGAATAGCTGAAATGTATAAATTATCCAGATTGGAATCACCACATGGTGGTTAACCAAATGGTCATGCATGGTTCCACTAATCCAGATATTCATTTTAAATAAAACCTGGGTAAGTTCTTTAGCTTAGGCATCTTGAAGACTGCAGGAGAATGGATGTAGGATAACTGAATCCACTGCATAGGAAGAGAACTTAAGCGCAGTTTGCTCTGAGTTGAGTGGTATTATATCCAGACAAATTTAAATGATATTGAGAACTCTGGTGTAAAACCTGCAAACTTTATTCACATGGTGAAAATTCTAAAGCAGAAGAGAATAGTTTGTTCTTACTATGTGTGAACTCCTTTCTTATTTTGTAATTTCGAGTCTTCTAGGCCCTGTGGTGATCTAAGCAAAATCCTTAAAAGGTTTTCCTTTTGAATCATTTCATATCTGATGAGACATTGCCTTGGAGACACAGACTAAAGAAGAAACCAGACATACATGCATCTATTTTGTTTAGACACTTGTTACTAACATGTGTGTGCTTGGTCACTTCAGTTGTGTTTGTGTCTGACTCTTTGCAACCCCATGAACTATGGCCTACCAGGCTCCTCTGTCCATGAAATTTTCCAGGCAAGAGTACATGTGTGGGTTTCCATTTCCTCCTCCAGGGAATCTTCCTGACCCTGGGATTGAACCCACATCTCGTGTATCTCCTGCACTGATAGGCGGGTTCTTTACCACTTGTGCCACCTGAGAACGGCTAACATGCCTGGTGTCATAAAGAACAAGAGAATTATAAGATATGGCATCTGTGGACAAGAGGGTTCTTTTCTCAGCAGATACACTGCCATAGAGTGAATTATCTCCCCAAATTCTTCACCTCTCCTTATATCCATGCACTTTGCTGTGTAAATAGCAGTTCTACTGCTGGCAAGTGTCCTTTCCATTGCCATGTGCAGAGTTCTCCTTAGATAGCCCCTGTTCTTTCGGCATGGTCACTGGTATGAACATACTTCGTGCAGACCTGAGTGTAACCTGTAGAAAATAGATAACCTGCAGGATGAAGCTGAAGTACCCTGCCAACTGAAAATAAATAATGACTGTTTTAAGGTAATACTTCTGAACTAGGTATGATTTTGCCCCTCTAGGGACACTTAGCTATGTCTGGGACTATTTTGGGTGATCACAACTTGAGGGGTAATACTGGCAATTAGTGGGTAGAAGCCCAAGATGATAATATCCAACAATGCACAGGATAGAACCTACTATGAAGAGTAGTCTCACCCCCAAATGTCAATCAGTTCAGTTCAGTTCAGTCACTCAGTCGTGTCCGACTCTTTGCAACCCCATGAATTGCAGCACACCAGGCCTCCCTGTCCATCACCAACTCTTGGAGTTCACTCAGACTCACGTCCATCGAGTCAGTGATGCCATCCAGCCATCTCATTCCCTGTCATCCCCTTCTCCTCCTGCCCCCAATCCCTCCCAGCATCAGGGTCTTTTCCAATGAGTCAACTCTTTGTATGAGGTGACCAAAGTATTGGAGTTTTAGCTTTAGCATCAGTCCTTCCAAAGAACACCCAGGACTGATCTCCTTTAGGATGGACTGGTTGGATCTCCTTGCAGTCCAAGGGACTTTCAAGAGTCTTCTCCAACACCACAGTTCAAAAGCATCAATTCTTTGGTGCTCAGCTTTCTTCACAGTCCAACTCTCACATCCATACTTGAATACTGGAAAAATAATAGCCTTGACTAGACAGACCTTTGTTGGCAAAGTAATGTCTTTGCTTTTCAATATGCTGTCCAACCGGTCATAGCTTTTTTCCAAGGAGCAAGTGTCTTTTAATTTCATGGCTCCAGTCACCATCTGCAGTGATTTTGGAGCCTCCCAAAATAAAGTCTGTCACTGTGTTCACTGTTTCCCCATCTATTTGCCATGAAGTGATGGGACCAGATGCCATGATCTTAGTTTTCTGAATGTTGAGGTTTAAGCCAACTTTTTCCACTCTCCTCTTTCACTTTCATCAAGAGGCTCTTTAGTTCTTTGCTTTCTGCCATAAGTGTGGTGTCATCTGCATATCTGAGGTTATTGATATTTCTCCCAGCAATCTTGATTCCAGCTTGTGCTTCATCTAGCCCAGCATCTCTCATGATGTACTCTGCATATAAGTTAAATAAGCAGGGTGACAATATACAGCCTTGACGTACTCCTTTCCTGATTTGGAACCAGTCTGTTGTTCCATGTCCAGTTCTAATTGTTGCTTCCTGACCTGCATGCAGATTTCTCAAGAGGCAGGTCAGGTGGTCTGGTATTCCCATCTCTTTCAGAATTTTCCACAGTTTATTGTGGTCTACACAATCAAAAGCTTTGGCATAGTCAATAAAGCAGAAATAGATGTTTTTCTGGAACTCTCTTGCTTTTCTGTGATCCAGCAGATGTTGACAACTTGATTTCTGGTCCCTCTGCTTTTTCTAAATCCAGCTTGAACATCTGGAAGTTCACAGTTCACACACTGTTGAAGCCTGGCTTGGAGAATTTTGAGCATTACTTTACTAGTGTGTGAGATGAGTGAAATTGTGGGGTAGTCTGAGCATTGTTTGGCATTGCCTTTTTTTGGGATTGGAGTGAAAACTGATCTTTTCCAGTCCTGTGGCCACTACTGAGTTTTCCAAATTTGCTGGCATATTGAGTGTAGCAGTTTGACAGACTGCTCAACTGTGTCAGTTGAAATAGCTCATCTGTAATTCCATCACATCCAGTAGCTTTGTTCATAGTATGCTTTGTAAGGCCCACTTGACTTCTCATTCCAGTACGTCTGGCTCTAGGTGAGGGATCACACCATCGTGATTATCTGGGTCATGAAGATCTTTTTTCTATAGTTCTTCTGTGTATTCTTGCCACTTCAAGTCTTAAAATATTTCATACTTTATATACTTAATATGTTTTATGTTACTTTCCCTGGTAGCTCAAACAGTAAAGAATCTGCCTACAATGCGGGAGACCTGGGTTTGATCCCTAGGTTGGAAGATCCCCTGTAGGAGGGCATGGCAACCCACTCCAATATTCTTGCCCAGAGAATCCCTATGGACAGAGGAGCCTGGTGAGCTACAGTCCATGGGGTTGCAAAGAGTTGGACATGACTGAGCAACTAAGTTCAGCATGGATTTCTTTAGAAGTTGTACAGGAAATATTAATTTAGGAGTATTTAGTCTAATAGCCTACAGTAAATATTTAAACACTGGAAAATGCCAGTCAACATTATTGCGTAGTGTTCAAATGGTATAAAGTTTGGATCTCCAAGTAATATTAATAGCACACAGAGAATCTCCTGTCAAAATTGCCAGATTAAGCTATTATTTTGCTTCTATTATCTGTTTTTTTGGGCTTTTACTCATTATTTTTTGATATGTTTACAGTATAATATGCATGTAAACATATTAATATTTATTTTATTTGAAAGAATGACTGACCGTTAGCAGTAGACAAGAATACATGAATACATATACATTCAGAGTAAGGGAGCAGCTCCAGTCCAAGCAAGATTACCTGAACATATTTTCTCTCTTACTTTCAACTTGATATCGGTGTTTTCTGCTCATTAGTAATATCTCTATGTTAATTGTTAAGCTATAATTTTTTCATGATAATTATAATAATTTTTTATCTTGTACCTTTTTTATTTCTTAACTGATTCTTTTGAGGGGGAGGATTTTGTAAAATATAAGTTTCCCAAGAAATGCTAGGAAGGAATTCCATCATGGAATACTGGTACCTTGCCACTTATTTAAGAGAGGCTATTTAGCCTGTCTCTTACACGCATATTCAGACTTCTATATGATACATGTCTGCTGTAAGTTTTGTAAAAAAGAACAATATGTGAAAACAGATCTTTATTAACATTAATCTGAGAACTGAGAAATGTCAGATTGCAGGTGGTAACGAACAGGATGGGAATAAGTGAATTTAGATGGAGGTAAATTATAGAATGCTAATGCAGTAATCCATGGGCTTCCCCAGTGGCTCATGGATAAAGAATTTGCCTTGCTGATGCAAGAAACATGGATTATATCCCTGGGTTGGGAAAATCCCTTGGAGGAGGAAATGGCGACCGCCTCCAGGATTTTTGCTTGGAAAATCCTATGGACAGAGGAGCCTGGCAGGCTGCAGTTCATGGGGTCACAAAACAGTCAGACATGACTGAGCAACTAAACAATAACAATGCAGTAATCCAGGTCTGAAGAAAGCTGGTTTACAATAGAAGAAGCGGGAATAGAGAAATGCTAGTGACTTGATAAAGACAATAGAGCAGAAGGCATAGCCTAAGATCTGAGATATTGAGTTTGAGAACTAACAGCATTGTAGGGTATTACAGAAATAGGGAATTTGATAAAAGAAGCTAACTCTTAGGAAGCACTGATTAATATGCCAGGAACTGTTCTATTCACTTTCATCTATTATTCAAATTAGAAGAAGCAGAGTTGATTCAAAGAGGGAAGACAATTATGTTTGGATATAGAATCTAGTTTGGAGAAGATGAGCCAGTCTGTGATGATGTCCAGTTGACAATTGGAAATAGAGTATTTGATTTTACACAAAGGTCAGGATTGATTACACAGATCTATTTTTGAGGAATTAAAAATAGAGCTGATGTTTACAGCTGCAAAAAATCAACATGGATCTTCTTGAACTGACCTAAGTCTTATCACCATTTAGAATAAAATATTAGGTATCATAAACTGAAAGGAAGTAGAGAAAATATTATGATCATTATGATTGGTGTATGTTAGAAAAATCTCAGGATATGTTTAACCACTAATATTTTGTAGTTTACTACTAATATTAATGTTTCTCTGTTTGAATATATAACAAAACTTATTAATTATAAAAGAAGCTTTTGAAATGTAAGCTGTAATGGTTTCATTAGGGTCTGCTGAACTCATGACTTACTATGCTAATAAAATGATCCTAGCCTTAGATTTGAGTGAGCAAGTGACTTTTGGGAATTTTGGAGTCAACACTGTGGATGATGTTACTAGACTTAAGGAATGGGCAGCAGGTATGGTTTTAGGCTTACGTATCAAGCTCCAGTGCTCTTCTTTGTTCTGTGGATGATTATGTAACTCACTCACGGCACTAAAAGAAGTCAGAGGAGAATAATGATCTGAACTCTGACCCCAGGGGTTTTCCCCTCTGACATCTTCGGCTCTTGAAATGTAGCCTGGTTAGAGGAAAAAGCCTTGTGAATAGGGGACATTATCTGTTACTACAACTAGTAAGTATAATCTAGTGGCTTGGTCAGTGATAATGTTAGTATATTTGTTATCAAAAACTTCTTCTCCTAGAAAAAAAATTGAAAAGTCATAAAGATACTGTGAAAAAAGGTTGGAAAGTAGTTAGATACTGAAAACATGCCTGCTTTACTCCTGAACTTTTGCTCTCTGACTTTTCTGATCCCATTTATTTTTCAGTTGTGTGCTTGTCTTTGCTTTTTAAATTCGTTTTTTTTTTTTCTTGATGTCTATATTTGTAGCTGTTCTTTTGCATAACAGAATACACTGCTTGTGTGAGTTTGATGTGTCTCCTTTAAATTTATAATGGAAGTAGCTTCTCTCTATGCTGCATCAAGAATATTTCCCTCATAAGCACAGGGATAATACACTTAAGGTGCATTAATGGAACTTGGTTTAAGTGAAAACCATTCTTCATTTTATACATCTGGCACTCTCTTTTAAAGCACAGTGAATTGATTATTCAAAGCCACATTTAACCAGAAGAATTTTAGCCAGAGTTAGCCACTCAGTCACAGAACAGAAATGAATATTGTATACTGCTTATGGTTCAAGCACAACTGCATTACTGAGCATTATAGCAGATTGTACCAATGCTGTGATTATAGGGAATCTATTTTGAGAAGTTTCCAAGTTACAGGCCAAGAAATACATGGAAATTCAATCAGATATGGTACATGTTGTGTTGTAATGATCAGTGGAGGCTCTCTACCCTTCTTTGAAGGGGGAACACAACAACTCAATGGCCCTCTATTCTTTGTTTTGTATTCTTTCAGACATTTTTTTAAGTGACCACAGTTGAACCTCCTGTTAAATTTTGTCCAGATTTATTTTACTATCAAATAAATGAAGCCATTTTGGAATAATTTGTTCAGCCACTGTGATTTTAAGGTTTCCATTTTTGTTCACTGAACAAATTCTTAATTATCTCAGGGCATTTGAAATGCTCCACAAATCTTTGTGCAGTCAAAGTTATTTCTGTGAATAATGTACAAACTAACCTCTTGGGAGCCCATCTATATTTGAAAGGTTTACTAATGGGCTGCTTCTTCCCCTTGCACATATGCTGGTTTATAATTTACAGCAGCCCTCCAGGAGCTGTGTCTAATCCCACGGCCCTGCTGCACATCACAGCACACAGCTCTCAGCTGCCACAAAATCCCTGGCTGGGAACTTTCTGTTCTCTTCTTACCCTATAGTTTATAGTATTTTGTTTCAATGGTTTTTGTATTTCCAATTATTTAATTGAGACCAAAATGTTAAGTTTTGTGCCATTAAAATGCTTCAGTAACTTTCTTCAAAGATAGAGATTTAACATTTTCTATGCTATTTTTACTTTTCAACCCAAGATATACAGATTATTAGTATTTCTTTTTATAATCAAGTGATTGGTTGAGGAGTCAAAACAACTGGAATGTTTTGGGAATATTTTTTGTGGCTGTTTTTCCCATCGCTGCTCATTATCACCCACCTCTGTGCCCGATCCATTGCCTTTTCTGCCTCTGCAGATATTTTTTTCAAATCAAGGATGAATCTCTTTGGGAATAGCAGTTGTCTTTTGTCTTTGGGTTTCTTTGGCATATGTTCTTACTTGGGTCTGTGGAATGGAAGAAAGCCAAGTTAATTATATTCTTTCTGTTCTTGACATGCATTTTTAGTCCAGTGCCATCATGCTAGCTTAACGCCTCCTATACTAAAGACCTCTATTAAAGGAACAGAACTACAATTTATATTTAGTTTTGAAATTCCCAAATAACTTATAGGACTAAACTTATAATATATTTTTAGTATTTTATTTCATCTTCTAATCAATATTATCTCTGCCTTAAACACAATCCAATACCTCTTTTTTATTTTTGTTTTTTTCTTCAATTTTATTGATTTTTTGTAATTGCTCACTATTTTTCCTTTATCCTGTTTTCAGTTTGATGCAAACTAGACACATTAGCTTTGGGATCTGAAACTGACAAAGCTTTCTGATCTTTCTTTTAAGAGGAAATTGCTTTCTTCTTATTAGTGAAAACTGTAATCTTATGCTTATTGAATTTGGAGCATACCCTATAGTCAGGCCATTTCATTTAATAATGAACCATTTTATATTCACATTGGTTCCAGTTTTACTTTGTTTTTCTTGGGTTATCCTAAAAATTGTTTATTTTAAAAGAAAAATAATGTATTGTCTGTTCTTGGCATTTGGAAAGTTAGTTTTTGCATTAGTGCTTAAATTTATTAAAATCTGTTCTTAAAAAGAATGTATTATTAAGAGCAAGTCATTTGTTGCACCAGTCATTCTTATAATTTTTTTTTTTTTTTGCTGTTCTTGAGCTTTGTCACATTCTTGAAGCTATCTCAAAACCAGCTGATGCCTATGGAGGAGGGAGATTCAGAATCTCTTGAACATAGCCATGGAAATATAACTTTAAGGCCATAATTACTGATTTACATTGGTAATACAACATTCTCCCTTTTCTATTAAACTTTTTGTCAGGAAAAATGATTAATCATGTGATATTTNGGTCACATTCTTGAAGCTATCTCAAAACCAGCTGATGCCTATGGAGGAGGGAGATTCAGAATCTCTTGAACATAGCCATGGAAATATAACTTTAAGGCCATAATTACTGATTTACATTGGTAATACAACATTCTCCCTTTTCTATTAAACTTTTTGTCAGGAAAAATGATTAATCATGTGATATTTTCTTTTTCATTATATTCTCTGTGATGAGAATATGAGACTGTGAAATGCATATTACATTTATGAATGATTGCCAAATGCAGTAATATTTTGACTTGTGTGTGTGTGTGTGTGTCTGCACTGTATTGTTAGCCAACTGCCTCAGTCAGTTTCACTGTGCAGCATTCTGACTTATGGTTCAAAGAATCAGATAACCCAAATGCAGAATGCTAAGAACCTATAATTCAAAGGCAACATCAATCTCACAATGCAATTTTCTCATTAAAATGAAATCGTATTGAGATATGTCAATATCATAGTATGAACTGTTCTTGCTAGATGATTGTTATTCAAATTGGGTAAAGAGCAAGCTGAAACCAATCCTACTCGAGATAATTTATTGCATTTGTTTCTCAAAGTGTGCTGTAGTGTTGACACGATTAAATCAGTTTTAGTATGGGCACAAAAGGGATAAGATGCTCAAGGATCATACTGTTGCATTTTAGAAGGTTAAGTATCAATTACTGGGCATAAAGCCTTATAAATCCTTCTGGAGGTGGCAGTGGCCCTGGGACATGGAAAAGAATCAGGGTGCAGGAAGCTTGTAACATACTTCCGGTTCCATTGGGCAGGAGTTCGGGCTCCCTATTTTTTCCTGTTTCATCTTCCTGCTGAAAGATCTTCTGTTCTTATCGCCTTGATAATCACTCTGTTTTTCGGTACCGTGGCGTTTACTCCGTCTTCCCTGGGAGAACAACTGAGTGTAGGAATCTTGGGAAGTCTGAGGTGAAAATGTTCAACAGACTCCCCTCACTAATGTTAAAGCTTTTGCTATTCACTTTGGTTCGAAGTGAACTATAGCAACTCAGCTCAAGTTTCTAAGGTGACTGAAATAAATTCTGTTGTCTGTAGGTTTCTAGACTTACTATTGGTAGAAAATGGCAACATGCTAGTTGATACACTCAGCCTTTGTACCTCTGTCACCATAATGAAACAATAATCACCTTAAAAGCGGCATTTTAAAAAATTAATTAAAAAAATTTTATTTTTACTTTATTTTGCTTTACAGTACTGTATTTGTTTTGCCATACATTGACATGAATCTGCCACGTGTGTACATGAGTTCCCAGTCCTGAACCCTCGTCCCACCTCCCACCCCATATCATTGTTTCCCTCATAGTTTTAGGTGTGTAGTATCTTATACTTCATAGATATTCAATACATATTTATATAATATAATTGAGAGTCTATTTGAAGGAAACGAGGTTATATTCCACAACAGATAGGATGTTAATTACCTTCACTGTTGAGCTTACTATATGGATATTAAGAATCATTAAATGACTATTTTTAAATGTTTCTTATTTGTTCAGCTAACATTTATTGAATCTACATGTGCAGTACTGTGCTGGGAGCTAGGGACAGAGAGTGGTGATTAAGAGCCTAGGCCCTCAAGGGGATACCAATAACAGGGTATCTTTAGGGATATTTAGCTGAATTAGATGCTAGATTATTTCAAAATTTAGATCACATTGTTTCTGAGTTCAAGGTGATTGATTTAATTCTTTCAGTCCATTTAGTCAAATGGACTATGCTCTGTGGCCTCTCCCAGGTCTACAATGCTGATCACAAGTGAGACTTGGTGATAGATTACATGGGACTTTGTGTCCAGTCATTCATTACTGCTAAGGAGAAAACGTCTCTAAAACATATAGCTAAGTGGTTAGTAGCATCATCTTTTGGTACAAAGCACATTTTCACCTCTGAGAAATTTTTTGTTCTTTTAGGCTTACAGTTATGTGTTGGGGTCCTGCCCCGGTGGATCCAGGGTAATTTGAAGTAAGGATGGTGTGGTGAGGAAAAATTTACTTATTTAGAAATATAAAAAGAGATTAGGAAGAAATAGTGTAGTAGGAAAATTTAGTGGAGAAAAGAGGCTGAATAACTTGGTTTATGCAGAAAACTAATAAATTTCCAAGGCAAGGAACTTGCACCATCTACGTTAGGCCACTGGCGCCCACTTGAATAGTGGAGCGTGCCCCACCTTAGGCTCCCTCTCACGTGGGTCTTAAAAGCCAGGGCAAGTAAGTAGACTCGGAGACCCTCCATGCCCAAGATGGGAATTCAGCCTGAAAATAGAGTAAAGAAGACATGGGGAAAACCAGTCTTTCCAGTGACTGGCCCATCCTCTATTGCCTTTTATACCTTTGATTTTATGTAGAGATCAATGGATAATACAAAATTATGCAGCTTCAGCAGCCCTGACTCTTATTGAGACCAGGCTTTCTCTCTGCATACCTAGTTGTATACACAAGTCTTAGGTGATTTACATCATCTTCTGGCCAGAAGGCCAATTAGCATTTTACAGCCCTTTTCTGATAAGGGTGATAGTGTTGTTCTTCCCAAAGTCTGATGCCACTCTCAGAAAGCACTAAATAAAGTTACATTCTTATATAGCAAGGACACAACAATTTATAACAAGGAAAAGGAGTACAGTGATTTATAACAAAGAGAAAATTAATTAACTCAAAAGTCTAGTATTGCTAACATAAAAACTACTATATTCCTATTTCTGCATCCTGTTTACATTAATATCCTCCCAGGTGCCTAAAAGATAAAGGATATGGAGGCCTGGTGGCAAACATTAACTCAACAATGGAACTCTTCACCAAACTAATTCTTAGCTCTAAAAGGCTCTATATCTTTAAGACGTTTTAAGCTTCGTGCTTCTCACGGTTGGGGGCTGTAAACAATCCACAAGTTGTAAAAGTCCAGGCAGACTGGTCAGATAAGTTAGAAAGCCATCAAAGGGGTTTAAACCGAGACATTCTTTTTATATGCAGGAGACTGTTGGAGCTTTAAATTAACTTTTTCCAGAGAAAGGTGGTAATGTCAGAAGAGTATAGTTTAGCAGACAGTAAACAGACAGATTTTAGTTTCGGGGTAGATGCTCAGACAGAGGACCCCTTGAGACCTGACTCGCCTTGCCCATCAGGCCTCTCTGCATGACCTTGTCATGGGTGGGATCTCCCGTGCTGGCTCCCGGCAGTTACGGAAACTAATTATTTGAATTTCAACTCTTATTTACAAAATTAATCCTGGATGCTTGACAAGAAAAACGCTTGGTCTGTGGAACCTTCTTTATGGAGTTATTGCTGACTTCAGCTGTATGATAGGTGGTAGTGCTAGTGGCACTTGTCTAGGTTCTGCTAGTCTATACAGAATCTTTGGGAGAATTCTAAAAAATCTCCCTAGAAGATTTTCTAGGAAGATATTTGGAAAGAGATGTCCTTTTCCTGGAGGCTGTTGCTGCCCTTTGTCGGACAGTTGTCGGCAAAGTAATATCTCTGCATTTTAATATGCTGTCTAGGTTGGTCATAGCTTTTCTATGGTTTTTCCAGTAGTCATGTATGTATGTGAGAGTTGGACTATAAAGAAAGCTGAGTAGAGAAGACTTGATTCTTTTGAACTGTAATGTTGGAGAAGACTTGAGTCCCTTGGACTGCAAGGAGATCCAGTCAGTCCTAAAGGAAATCAGTCCTGGGTGTTCATTGGAAGGACTGATGATGAAGCTGAAACTGCAATACTTTGGCCATCTGATGCAAAGAACTGACTCACTGGAAAAGACCCTGATGCTGGGAAAGATTGAAGGCAGAGAAGGGAACGACAGAGGATGAGATGGTTGGATGGGCATGATGGGCATGAATTTGAACAAGCTCCAGGTGTTGGTGATGGACGGGGAAGGCTGGCGTGCTGCAGTCCATGGGTTCACAAAGGATNCTTTGGCCATCTGATGCAAAGAACTGACTCACTGGAAAAGACCCTGATGCTGGGAAAGATTGAAGGCAGAGAAGGGAATGACAGAGGATGAGATGGTTGGATGGGCATGATGGGCATGAATTTGAACAAGCTCCAGGTGTTGGTGATGGACGGGGAAGGCTGGCGTGCTGCAGTCCATGGGTTCACAAAGGATCTGGCATGACTGAGTGAGCTGAACTGAACTGCTGCAGCCCTATACCAGAGCATAGCGTTTAGAGAGCAGAGATTGAATTTCAGCACTATCTGCACTTTCTGCAAGATCTCTGTGTTTTAGACAAAAGTGAACAAATGTAGCCATAGCACTGGCACTTGAAGACGAAATAAGATTTAATTTGTGACTCTATAATGACACCCACTTGGTTTTTAATCTTAGAGTGCTGATCCTATTTCCATAAAGATTCTCCATTTAAAAACTCACTCTGTTAATGACAAGTCTCAGGACTCATTTCAATATGCAAATTCTCTTACAAAATACTTTAAAGAGCTTGACATCTTGAGAGAGCAGCTTCATTCTACTTCCCGAATTCTCTGGGATAGGTGTGAATTGAAATTGTGGGAAACTGAAGAGCATTAAACAGTCTATTTTTCAGTGAATGACAGGTCCATAGTACATGTTATCATCTTTGTGCTATTTGATAAATAATATTGGTGCTTTATAGTTTATACTGCTTTGCTTATTTGTGGAGAACTTAGCAGAATTATTATATTTTTAACTGCATCATGATATATTATAAAACTTCAATGTTAAAAGGTTAGGTCTTTTTTTAAAAACTGAACTGATTAAGAAGGAGAAAAGTCCTCTTAACACTTGTAAATCTAACCCAGTAGCTTTGTAGTCCATGTACACAGCAAATAAGAATTTGCTTACCCAGCTTTACTTACCTTTGCTGACCCAAATAAGAATGTATTGTATGCTAGGCATTTTATATCACTTAATTTATATAGATTTAGAATGGTTTAAAATTTTTTTTTTCTATTTGGCACAGTAGAGAAATGTGAACAGTACAATTCTGACTTTGATATTTTCTGGCTAAACTCTATTGGGACAATGATTTTGTTGTTTGCTTCATTCCAATATGCAGATCCTGTAACAGGATCTGCATATTGGAATATTTTTGATACATATATATATTTGAATAAATAATGAATTAATGCTTTTTAATTATGTCATTTAAACATTTTCTTAAATGTAAAGTATGCTGATTTTTGACACCTCAACTAGGACTCTACATGCACTGTGGGAGACCTGGGTTCGATCCATGGGTTGGGAAGATCCTCTGGAGAAGAGCATGAAAACCAACTCCAGTGTTCTCACCTGGAGAATCCCATGGACAGAGGAGCCTGGTGAGCTAATTTTGAATTTTAGAGGAATCTTGCAGAAAGCCTACAGAGAATAGGTCAGTCTATTATAAATTAAGAGAACACCAGGTATCAATGATAGAAATAAGTTTTGTGATCATGCCACTATCTTAGTCCTCTTCTTTTCAATGAAAGTAGTTCAACCAGAAGACAGGTAAAGAAATGGGGGCAGGAAAATTTTAGAAATATATATACTGAAGAGAAGGATATTCTATAAAGCTTAGATTTGCAGTAAAATTATATTATTAATTCTAATATATATTTTTTCCAATTTTTAATATCAACAGATTAAATTTTCTGGCAGATTATGTGGTTTGTTTATGGACCTAACCTTCAAAGATATAATGAATTATGTGTATGTATATATTATTGTGGAGAAGGAAATGGCAGCCCACTCCAGTATTTCTTGCCTGGAGGATACCATGGACAGAGGAGCCTGGGAGACAACAGTTCATGGGGTCACAAATAGTTGTACATGATTGAGCGACTGAGCACATATATTACTGGAAAAGTTCTGCTTGCTAGAAATGTCTCTGGTTTATTTTAAGAATATATATTTTGCATTCTAACATGAACTTTCTATAATTAGGAAAAATAGGAGAGGTCTTAACCTAGTTTATTTAAAATCACATATGAATGCAAATCAGGAAATTGCTACCATTTCCCTTTGCACTGCTAACTGGTAGATATTTGTAGCCATACAAGCCAGCACTCTTGTAAATTATCACATTAAGTATTCAGGAGTGCAGAACATATTAGAATGACTCTGTGATAGGATTGTAATTTGAAGTGATATATGTCTTGTTGTTACATAACATTCTGAGACTATACAAAGTAGTTCAGTGTAGTAATTTCATTTATATGAGACTCTGATGTATAGCTGTCTTCACTACATGGCATAAATAACCTTTCTGGTTTTAGAGACTCAGGGAAGAGCTCTTTCCCCCAAATTTCTCTCTCCTGCTAAGAAATGATCACACTTCCCCTTTCTAACAGACCAGTCCTGCACTGTATCTATTTCCCTGGCATAATTATTAATAGTACCTCTTTTTATGCTCAAAAGTATTCTTGTTTTGATAAGAAATCATTTGGACACACTACTTCTAATCATTTCTCCTGGACACTAGGCTTTTATACTTTAGTGTTAATGTAACTTAGGACCTTATCCATAAATACTTCTGGTAAAAATCAGATCAGGAGGAGGTATAGACTCTAAGAAAGTGGAAGGGGTACTTAACTGGAAGGTTGGGGAAATAGACACCTGCAATCTAATTCAGTTTTCCCAGAAAACTGTCCTTTCAGGAATATCCTTTATAATAGGCTTTTATACTTTAGTGTTAATGTAACTTAGGACCTTATCCATAAATACTTCTGGTAAAAATCAGATCAGGAGGAGGTATAGACTCTAAGAAAGTGGAAGGGGTACTTAACTGGAAGGTTGGGGAAATAGACACCTGCAATCTAATTCAGTTTTCCCAGAAAACTGTCCTTTCAGGAATATCCTTTATATATATTTTCTGTTTTATGTTTCTAATTCCCCTTTCCTTGCTCTTTGATGTGGAAACTAAAGTAAGGAAGTCTAGAAACAATAACTGCACATCTTTGGGTAATTTTTATTCATAGCATTTCAGCTTTATTTTAATGTCTGTTTCCCTCTGCTTCTCTCCTTTTCCCTGGGTTTCTCCTCTTTCTTGCTTACTTTCTCTTCTTCACATGTGTTATTCTCTGTTTCATTCTCTCTCAGTCTCCTGTCTTTATCTTATCTCCCTCTGAGGTGAAGTCACTCAGTCTGTCCAACTCTTTGCGACCCCGTGGACTGTAAACTACTAGGCTTCTCCGTCCATGGGATTCTCCAGGCAAGAATACTGGAGTGGATTGCCATTTCCTTCTCCAGGGGATCTTCCCGACCCAGGGATCGAATTCAGGTCTCCCGCATTGGAGGCATACGCTTTAACCTCTGAGCCACCAGGGAAGCCCTACCTCTTTAAAATTTGATGCCATTTTGCCTTTCTGCTTACTCTTCTAAAACAGTAAGTTCAAGAGCTCTCTCTCTCTCTCTCTAGTACTCTGAAACATTTACATAGCTTGAATGACTACATATGCTGGTATAATTGTTGTTTGGGGACAGCTGTAGTTTATAAGGTGTCTTATGACCTTACATTTGAAGAACATCTCTGCATTTTGATCAGTCAACACTTTTTTTTTTTTTTTTTTTTGAGCATGTGCTATAGACTCAAGACTTTAATAAGAGTTTCGGGAAGTCTAGTAGAATAGAGCAGTGTAGTTAAGGAAGATGTGATTTTAGTGAGCAGCACAAGCTGGAATGTGGACTGCTCCCAATTTATAAATAGGGTATATTTCAAGATTATTTGGGAGACACTTAGAATAATTTTTCCTCACACAAGAAAATACTGTGTGGCCACAATAAACTATTCTAGAAAAGCTATTTATGCTAATAATTCATTGGATTAATAGTGCTATAGAACTTAACTCCCAGGAGAAGATAATCCTAAATGCTAATTAAAGTAATTGAAACACATCTTACTTCTCTAGCACAAAGGCCGAGATATGTCTTTAGTAGCCAAGGGATAAATGAGAACTGTTAAAGTGAAAGGCGTGACTGGATGTGGAGATGATTTCCAAAGCCAGGTATTCTTGTTAGGGAATTTAAGGGTAATAAGGTCTCAACAATAAGGAGCTTTTGATCTGAGCTGCAGTCAGCTCCAGGTCTTATTTTTGATGATGGTATAGAGCTTCTCCATCTTTGGCTGCAAAGAATATTATCAATCTGGGTTCAGTATTGACCATTTGGTGATGTCCATGTGTAGAGTTGTCTTTAGGTTGTAGAAAAGGGTGTTTGCTATGACCAACATGTTCTCTTGACAAAACTCTGTTAACTTTTTCCCTGCTTCATTTTGTACCCTAAGGCCAAATTTGCCTGTTATTCCAGGTATCTCTTGACTTCCTACTTTTGCATTCCAATCCCCTATGATGAAAAGGAAACCTTTTTTTTTTTTTTGATTTAAGTCCTAGAAGGTCTTGTAAGACTTCATAGAACTGGTCAACTTCAGCTTCTTTGGCATCAGTGATTGGGGCATAGGCTTGGATTACTGTGATGTTGAATGGTTTGCTGAGGAAATAAACCAAGATCATCCTGTTGTTTTTGAGACTGCACTCAAGTACTGCATTTCAAACTCGTTTGTTGACTATGAGGGCTATTCTCTTTCTTCTAAGGGATTCTTGCACACAGTAGTAGGTATAATGGTCATCTGAATTAAATTTGCCCATTCCCGTCCATTTAATTCATGGATTTCTAAAATGTTGATGTTTACTCTTGCCATCTCCTGCTTGACCATGTCCAATTTACCTTGATTCATGGACCTAACATTCCAGGTTCCATGCTATATTGTTCTTTATAGCATCGATCTTTACTTTCACCACCAGACACATCCACAGCTGAGNTACTCTTGCCATCTCCTGCTTGACCATGTCCAATTTACCTTGATTCATGGACCTAACATTCCAGGTTCCATGCTATATTGTTCTTTATAGCATCGATCTTTACTTTCACCACCAGACACATCCACAGCTGAGTGTCATTTCTGCTTTGGCCTAGGCTCTTCATTCTTTCATGAGCGATTTCTCCACTCTCTCCCAGTAGTAAACTGGAAAACTTCCAACCTGGAGTGCTCACTTTCTGGAGTCATATCTTTTTGCCTTTTCATACTGTTCACCAGGTTCTTGAGGCAAGAATATTGGAGTAGTTTGCCATTCCTTCCTCCAGTGGACCACATTTGTCAGAACTCTCCACTATGACCTGACATCTTAGGTGGCCCTACATGGCATGGCTCATAGCTTCATTGAGTTATATAAGCCCTTTCACCACAGCAAGACTGTGATCCAGCCTCAAACTCACTGCTGATGGTGACTGCAGCCATGAAATTAAAAGACACTAGTTCCTCAGAAGGAAAACTCTGACCAACCTAGACAGCATATTAAAAAACAGAGACTTCACTGTTGACAAAGGTCCATCTAGTCAAACCTATGTTTTTTCCAGTAGTCAGGTGTGGATGTGAGAGTTGGACCATAAAGAAGATTGAGTGCTGAAGAATTGATGCTTTTGAACTGTGGTGCTGGAGAAGACTCTTGAGAGTCCCTTGGACAGCAAGGAGATCCAACCAGTCAATCCTAAAGGAAATCAACCCTGAATATTTGTTGGAAGGACTGATGCTGAAGCTGAAGCTCCAATACTTTGGCCACCTGATGTGAAGAGCCAACACATTGGAAATGACCCAGAATCTGGGAAAGATTGAAGGCAAAAGGTGAACAGGGCAGCAGAAGATAAGATGGTTGGATAGAATCACCGACTCATTGGACAGGAGTTTGACCAAACTCTGGGAGGAGTGAAGGACAGTGAAGCCTGGCATGCTGCAATCCATGGGGTCGCAAAGCGTCAGACATGACTTAGTGACTGAATATCAACAATAAAATGTCACAACCTGTGTGGAAGAGACAATACACACTATAGAGCTCCGAGGAGAAAGAATTTAGTGAAGCTTGAGCAGCCATGGGCGTCTAATAGAAAGACATAAGATTGTAACAGACTGACAGCTTCTTACTTACCATTTATATAATTTTCCTATATATTCATTCTATTTGGTTAGTTCTTAGATTAGTCCCTCCCTTCATCACTAAATGTCTTAATTGGCTTGAAATCTGTGAGTTGGCTATTCTCATGCTATCACCATGTCCATGAAACATCTCTCCAGATGACAGAGAGCTAAGGTAGCAAGAGAGAGGATTTTTAAACCCTGATTTTATACTTCAGCTATATACAGCTGACTTTCAGTTGTTATCTTTAAAGATATATGATGGCTGGGAAAGCTTTTCTTTCATGGCTCTTATAAACCCAGGACGTATTCCTCACTGTTCAATTTCATTTTGAGGTTTGTAAAATAACTTTCCAAGTAAACTAAAAAGTACGTTTTTTTCAAAAGCTAACAGAATGTATTTGAAAATGCAATTTCAGAAATTTAGATATCAGATCTGTGTGAGCAAAAATGTGGTCCAGTGGAAAAAGTATTATTAGACTTAGGAGTTGAAAGGCTCAGGAGCTGATCATGGTCACTCAACATTTTTAGGCGTGTGATCTTGGTGAAGGTATTAAATTCTTTGTGCCTACATTTCTTTATGTGGCAGAAGTAGTCTTAGCTAATAGTCTAAGCCTGGATATCACATAAGGGGCTTTAAGGCACAAATGAGATGCAGAGAAAATAACTTGTGGAAATGACTCTACAAACCTGCAGATCACTGTATTATTCTCTTGACCTTAAGTTAGAATTCCAGGGCTTGTATAACAGGGCTTCTACAGCCAAATGGTAACTCCATATACCATTTGTTACCTCCAGATACAATTTAGTCTATCCTGCTATCTTTAAGCCAATAATTAAGTGCAGAAATTGAGACTCAAAGAGGTTAAGTAACTTATACATTGTCACACAGACTGAGAGTAGTTAAAAACTAAGGTATTGTTTTTTTCACTGTATCAGACTAATTTTTCTAAAACATAATGCTTCTCACTGAGGCAGGATATTTTTAATATTCAGTTTTTTTTTTGCCTTAAACAAACAAGCAAACTTTATTTCTTTAAAAGAGAGATATAGAATGTCTGGGTTTCCCAGGTAGCTCAGCTGGTAAAGAATCCGCCTTCAATGCAGGAGACCCCATTTTGATTCCTAGGTTGGGAAGTTCCCCTGGAGAAGAAAAATACCCACTCCAGTATTCTTGGATTTCCCTGATGGCTCAAGTGGTAAAGAATCCATCTGCAATGCAGGACACCTGGGTTCGATCCCTGGATTGGGAAGATTCCCCGGCAGAGGGCATGGCAGCCCACTCCAGTATTTTGCCTGGAGAATCCCTGTGGACAGAGGAGCCTTCTTTGGGCTTCCTTGGTAGCTCAGATGGTAAAGAATCTGCCTGCAATGCAGGATTTGATTTTGATTCCTGGCTTGGGAATCAACCCTTGGAGAAGGGATAGGCCATCCACTCCAGTATTCTTGAGCTTCCCTGGTGGCTCAGACAATAAAGAATCTGCCTGCAATGTGGAGATCTGGGTTTGATCCCTAGGTTGTGAAGATCTCCTGGAGGAGGGATAGGCTACCGACTCCAGTGTTCTTGCCTGAAAAATCACCATGGACAGAGGACCTGGCAGGCTATAGTCCATGGGGTTGCAAAGTGTTGGACATGACTGAGCGACTAAGCACAAAACACATGGAATTTTTATAATAGTTACCAGTTTTAGAGTTTGAACTCAAGACTTCAGATACAGAGCACCCATAATTGTATTTCTTAGAATATCCAGGTAAATTTGAAATATCACTAAGATGCAGAAGAATTTGTATTTGCCCCCTTTTACACGAGTAACTAAGATCCACAAACATTGCATAGATTACTCATCATTGCCAATTTGTAGGAATCAGGTTATAAGTATCTGGTAAATAAATAGAAGAATATTTACAACATTTGCTAATTAAAGCAATTGATATCATTTAAGTAAAGAGAAGGGTAAGCCTTTATTGAACATTCTTCCCAAGCGATTAAAGAAGATTGATGGAACTCAGCCTCAGCTAGTTGAGGGCTGTAAATTAGGGGAAAATTACTTTTATCCTACATTTCGCTCCCTTTATCCCTGTGGATTTAGGAAGCTATTAGTGAGAAGTGCGTGCAAAGAAGCAATAGACTACAATAACTATTATTTTTCCGATGAGTTGCAACTCTAGCAGTAATCAAAGCAACTTAAAAAATAATGGACAAAATAAAAATAAGATCAGTAAGCAACCAGTAGAACTTTAAAAAATCCTAGTTCTAAGAAGGGATTTATCACCTATTATGTATCACTAATTGCTACAAGATGACAAACTCAGAATTTTTCAACCTTGCCTGGCTGTTTTCTTTTCACTCAGTCAAGTACCTTTTGCAGTCCAGTATGAATCTTAATTTATGGCTATTTGAATGAGGTAGAAGCTTGGGAAAATTGTCTGCTGTGGTATCATTTAATTGTCTTATTACTATGCTCGATTGAAGACAGTATAGTACAGTTTTCCATTATAAAGTCTCAAGAAACAAGTACAAGTTTCCCAGTTAGAGGAACTGAGTTATAAAATTTGGATGCCTGGGCTTTCTCAGGAGTCTTCTCTTCCTACTCATGCAGGAAGTACGTGAGATAAGCATTGTAGTTCTTAAAAATCAACTTGGAATAATGGGATAGCAGAATAATAACATAACAATTGCCTTATAACATAGTGATACCCCTGGCTTTCCTTAGTCTTCTCAGGATTCTATATTTCCCAGTGAGCTTTCTTATCTATCTTATTCAAACGAAAGACCTGGTCATTGTGTGTAATGATTATGTCTATGAAAAGACTTGGTAAACATATCAGTTGGAGAAAAGAACTTGGCTGATGTAATTGCAAAATTTATAAATCTCTGAACTAAAAAATAAATTTAAAAAACTTGATTAACTTCTTCATGCATTTAAAAAATAGGCACTTGTGTTCACAGCACACTTTAAACTCCCTGAAGTTCTGGGGTTAGATCTTTAATGTCACACTTTCATAAAGGATATAAAGTCATCCAAGTTTATAAATCTTTACCTTGATTTTTATAATAAAACTTTTTTTTAAATGATGCTTTGAGAACTTTTTGGGAAAGTAGGCAAAGTAAATACGTACAATAGAAAAATACATTAAACATAATTGAGTATACATGAAATATAGGGAAATTATAGAGTGAAACTTTTGAATAAAATTTAAAATATAATTAGATAAATAAATAATAGTATTATAAAAATAATGCACGTGTGCTCAGTTGCATTCAACTCTTTGCAACTCCATGGACTGAGTCAACCAGGCTCCTCAGCCCATGTGATTATCCCAGCAAGAATACTGGAGTGAGATGCCATTTCCTCCGCCAGGGATCTTCCCAACCCAGGGATTGAACCTGCAGCTCCTACATTGGCAGATGCATTCTTTCACCACTGAGCCACCTGGGAAGCCCTATAACAGTAATAATGTTCACTACTGAAAGTTTGGAAAACATAGAAGGCACAAAGAAGATCTTACTATTTAGTAGTCATTATTTGCCTTTTGAGCTGTGGTGTTGGAGAAGACTCTTGAGAGACTGCAAGGAAATAAAACCAGTCAATCCTAGAGGAAACCAATCCTGAATATTCATTAGAAGGATTGATGCTGAAGCTGAAGCTCCAATACTTTGGCCACCTGATGCAAAGGGCTAATTCATTGGAAAAGACCCTGATGCTGAGAAAGATTGAAGGCAGGAGCAGAAGGGGATGACAGAGAATGAGATGGTTGGATGGCATCACTGATTCAATGGACATGAGTTTGAGTAAGCTCTGGGTGATGGAGAAGGACAGGGAAGCCCAGTGTGCTGTAGTCTGTGGGGCCACAAAGAGTTGGACAGAAATGAGCGACTGAACAACAACAAATTTGCCTTTCCAGTTGTTTTTCTATGAACATTTTAAAGTGAAGTCATTTTCTTCGTATTATTTGATAACATGAGTCATCACATAAAAACACATTGTAGATAGTTTCTAAAATAAATAATCATTAATTCTTAATATGTACATATTATTTCCATTGAATGGACATACCATAATTTGTTTAAACAATCCTTATTGGTGTTCTTTTAGGGTATTGACCAATTTCCATTATTATATAATGAATATTTTTTGTTTATGTGTGTGTATGTATCATATATGTATGTATATATATATGTATGTATGTATGTATATATGCACTTACTTTTTTGCACATACCCAATTGCTATCCCGCAAAGAGGAGTGGATAGCCTTGTCTCTTACCGTATGCTATTAAAAGAAAACAGCAAAAGAATTGATAGAAAACGCTGGAGACCTTCTATCAGCCATGAGGAGTGTCTCATTAACTGAGTATTTAGTCCACAGTTGCTGTTTCATTTGCTATAGACTTAAAATCTTTTCAAACCTATCTTAAAATTGAACAAATCCCAAACTATAAGATAAATAGGAAGAATAAATATCAGAACATAGTGGCAGCTCTGAAATCTGAAGTACAGCAGTGCACCTTACAATGTTAAAGAAAAAATTCAATTTTGAAACACAAAATTCTATAAATATGCTGGAAAAAACAAAGGTAGCAATTAGTTATAAATGACATGTTGTTTGTTCTTATTTCATATTCCTTAGTTTATTAATAATTGTTGGCCATTAATCCTTATTAGAAAGCAAAGGCTACCTTTCTTTTCTCAAATCAAAATGAAGATAGGATACACTTAATGGATGAAAATATTTTCAGAAAAAACTTCAAGTTGAATGTGTTAAAAGCTTATTTACCACTGCAGTTATCTTAGGTAAAAAACGCCCTCAAAAGCTCAGGGCATATAACAAGCTTTTAGTGCTTTCAGTGTGTGGGGTGGTTCACTAGGCAGATTTGTTGGTCTTGGTTGGGCTTGCACACTTGGGTCAGCTGCATTAGGCTGATTTAGACTGGCCTGGCTGAGACAAGTGAAAATCAACTCTTATCATGTGTTTCTCATTCATTGGTAGTTTAACTGAGGCATGTTTTCCTAACTATGGCAGAAGCACATAAGCTTAAACAAATTAAATTTACATATCTACATAATGTCTTCTAGAATTTCATTTGCTAAAGTAAGTCATATGGTCATGCTCAGAATCAAAGAAAGCATGGGAAAATACAACTTTTGATAGGAGGAAGTAAAAAATCATATGATAAAGGCTGTGATTACAGGGAGGGGAGAAGGATTAGTGCTAGTAATGAAATCAATGGTTGGTTTGATATCCATATTATATAATTATTTTTTATTGACTTCCTTCAGATAAGTAAATACAATGGAAACATACTGGTAATGAATGCTATATACTGGCTTTAGTAGAAAGAGGTAATCATATTCTATCTTCTTAAGTACTCATATGTTCTGAAGTCTATTAACCAAGAGAAGATTTCTTACATGGCAAATGGAATCCTAATGAATTTTCAATTGCAAAATTACTTTTAATTTTGCCAGAGAGAGAAATTAAATGATTACTGAAGAACAATCTGGGGATCTTGGCAATTCTGAAGAATAGCCACCCATAAACTGTATCTTTAAGGATATTATCTATAAGCTGGCTTTGCACAATATTGGGTATTTATAAGAAAGCTCAAGATAATTATGTGACTGCTTAGGGCATAATGTTAGGTGCTTTTCAAAGTTCTTCCCTTAGGTCTCATAAGGCCATACTGCAAAATATGCGTTACAGTGGAGGAAATCAAGGATCAGAGTGTAGTCTGATCAAAAATAGAGTATAAGAACCAGTTTTATTTCCAGATGTGTCTGGATTGAAGAACCTATTCTTGTTCCACTGCAGCACACTACTTGATACATATTTTATATGTTTGTCCTAGAGTAAAATAACTTGTATGTATTATCATGTTTACTGGAGAATAAAAGCATCTTTTACTAATTCTGAATACAGAACTATTTTTTCCTTTTTTGTTTTTTAATTTTTGCAATGTTGTGTTGGTTTCTGCCTCACAACAATGCAGATCAGCCATAATTATACATACATCCCCTCCCACCCTCCCTCCCCTCCCCTTCCCCCACC
>SJYX01007152.1:651966-663628 GCA_006410675.1 Oreotragus oreotragus
GGCAGAAAGTGAAGAAGAACTAAAGAGCCTCTTAGTGAAAGTGAAAGAGGAGAGTGAAAAAGTTGGCTTAAAGCTCAACATTCAGAAAACTAAGATCATGGCATCCAGTCCCATCATTTCATGGCAAATAGATGGGGAAACAGTGGAAACAGTGGCTCACTTTATTTTTCTGAGCTCCAAAATCACTGCAGATGTGATTGCAGCCATGAAATTAAAAGACACTCCTTGGGAGGGAAGTTATGACCAACCTAGACAACATATTAAAAAGTAGAGACATTACTTTGTCAACAAAGGTGTGTCTAGTCAAGGCTATGATTTTTCCAGTGGTCATGTATGGATGTGAGAGTTGAACTATAAAGAAAGCTGAGCACCAAAGAATTGATGCTTTTGAACTGTGGTGTTGAAGAAGACTCTTGAGAGTCCTTTGGACTGCAAGGAGATCCATCCAGTCCATCCTAAAGAAGATCAGTCCTGGGTGTTCATTGGAAGGACTGATGATGAAGCTGAAACTCCAATACTTTGGCCACCTGATGTGAAGAGCTTACTCATTTGAAAAGACCCTGATGCTGGGAAAGATTGAGGGTAAGGGAAGAAGGGAACGACAGAGGATGAGATGGTTGGATGGCATCACTGACTTGATGGACATGGGTTTGGGTAAACTCTGGGAGTTGGTGATGGACAGGGAGGCCTGGCGTGCTGCAATTCATGGGTTTGCAAAGAGTCGGACACGACCGAGCGACTGAACTGAATATGTATTGATGCTACTTTCTCCATTCATCTCACTGTCTCCCTCACCCACTGGGCCCATAAGTCCATTCCTTATATCTGCTTCTCCATCCTTCCCTGCAAATAGGTTCACCAGTGCCATTTTTCTAGATTCCATATATACGTGTTAATACATGATAGTTTTTTTTTTTTCTCTCTGACTTACTTCACTTGGTATAACAGGCTTTAGTTTCATCCACTTCACTAGAACTGACTCAGAGTCTTTATGGCTGAATACTATTCCATTGTGTATATGTACCGCATCTTCTTTTTCCATTTTTCTATCAGTGGAAATCTAAGTTGCTTCATGTCCTGGCTATTATAAATAGTGCTTCAGTGAACGTTGTGGTACATGTGTCTTCTAGAATTGTGATTTTCTCAGGGTATATACCCAGTAGTGGGGGGTTGCTGAGTCATATGGTAGATTTATTCCTAGTTTTTAAAGGAACCTCCATACTATTTTTGATAATATAGTAAAGTTGCAAGATATAAAATTATTATACAGAAATCCCTTGCATTCCTATACCCTAATAATGAAAAGTCAGAAAAAGAAGTTATGGAAATAGTCCCATTCATCATTGCAGCCAAAAGAATAAAATACCTAGGAATAAACCTACTTAAAGAGACAAAAGACCTGTATGCAGAAACCTATAAGAAAATGATGAAAGAAATCAAAGATGACAAAAACAGATAGAGAGATATACCATGTTCTTAGATTAGAAGACTCAATATTGTGAAAAGGACTATACTGCCCAAAGCAATTTACAAATTCAGTGCAATCCCTATAAAACTACCAAAGGTATTTTTCACAAAACTAGCACAAAAATTTCACAGTTTGTTTGGAAACACAAAGACCATGAATAGCCAAAGCAATCTTGAGAAAAAAATGGAGCTGGACGAATCAACCTTCCTGACTTCAGACTATATTACAAAGCCATGGTCATCAAGAAAGTATGGTATTGGCACAAAAACAGAAATATAGACCAAAGGAACAAGATAGAAAGTCCAGTGATAAACCCACAGACCTATGGGCACCTTATTTTGACAAAAGAGGCAAGAATATGCAATGGAGAAGAATACAGTCTCTTCAATAAGTGCTGCTGGGAAAACTGGACAGCTGCATGCAAAAGAATGAAACTAGAACACTTCCTAACACCATACCCAAAAATAAACTCAAAATGGATTAGAGACTTAAATGTAAGGCCAGAAACTATAAAGCTCTTAGAGGAAAACATAGGCAGTACACTCTTGGACAAATATTACAGGAAGATCCTCTTTGACTCACTTCCAGGAGTATGGAAATAAAAACAAAAATGAACAAATGGGACCTAATGAAACTTAAAAGCTTTTGCACAGCAAAGGAAACAACAAACAGTATTAAAAGACAATCCTCAGAATCAGAAAAAAACAATTGCAAATGGAACAACTGTCAAAAGATTAATCTCCAGAATATATAAGCAACTCATACAGCTCAATATTAGGAAAACAAATAGCCCAATCAAAAAATGGGCAAAAGGCCTAAACAGACATTTCTCCAAAGAAGACATGTGGATGGCCAATAAATACATGAAAAGATGCTCAACATCACTAATTATTAGAGAAATGCAAGTCAAAACTATAGTGGGATATCACCTTACACCAGTCAGAATGGCCATCATCAAAAAAATCGACAAACTATAAATACTGTAGAGGATGTGGAGAAAAGGGAACTTTCCTACAATGTTGGAGGGCATGTAAACTGATACAGCCATTATGGAGTACTATTTTTAAAGCAGACTTATTGACATATAATTTACACACAATAGAATGTACCTATTTTAAGTTTGATGGGTTGGTAAATGTGTACAATACTGCAGCTGCCACCACACTGTCAAGATTCAGAACACCTCCATCAGGCCACAAAGCTTATGTTTAGCTTCTCTTACTTAACACTTTTAAAAGATTCATCTAAATTTTGTATTATCAATTACTCCTTTTTATTGCTGAGTAGTATTTCATTGTATTAATATTCCATGTTTCATCTGTAATTTACCTGTTGATGGACGTTGGGACTATATCCACTTTTGAGCTATTAGCATAATACTGTTATAGTGAAGTGAAGTTGCTCAGCTGTGTCCGACTCTTTGAGATCCAATGGACTATACAGCCCATGGAATTCTCCAGGCCAGAGTACTAGCATGGGTAGCCTTTCCCTTCTCCAGGAGATCTTCCCAACCCAGGGAATGAACCCAGGTCTCCCATATTGCACAGGGATTCTTTACCAGCTGAGTCATCAGGGAAGTTCAAGAATACTGGAGTGGGTAGGCTATCCCTTCTCCAGAGGATCTTCCTGACCCAGGAATTGAACTGGGGTCTCTGGTGGATTCTTTACCAGTTGAGATACTAGGGAAGCCTTGTTATGAACACTAGCATATGGGAGCTAAACATTGCAGCTAAACATAACTGCAATACTGTATACATTTACCAACTCATCAGCCTTAAAATAGGTAGATTCTATTGTGTGTAAATTATACATCAATGTCTGCTTTAAAAATAGTACTCCTGTGTATAGTACTGAGTGTATCAGTTTACATTCCCACCAACAGTGCAGGACGGTTCCCTTTTATCCCCATTCTCTACAGCATTTATTGTTTGTAGATTTTTTTGAGGATGTCCATTCTGACAGGTGTGAGGTGATAACCCAATTAAAATGTCATCTCTGGAAAGAGAATTTAAGCTTCCAGGCAGAGCTAATAGCTGATGCTGAAATCTGCATTATAACCTTTTTCCTACTCGGTTGTAATTATTTGTAATTTTTGTGTGTGTGTGTATTTTAAAAAATATTTATTTGGCTGCACCAGGTCTTATTTACTGTATGAGAGACCTAGTTCCCCCTTTAGGGATTGGACCCAGGGCTCCTGCCTCAGAAGCATGGAATTTTAGCCTCTGGACCATCAGGGAAGTCCCTATTTATGTATTTTTATTCTCACTGAATTTTGTCCTAAGCTGTTGTGTATCTTTATTGACAAACACGGTGCCTAGCTCATATTATATCTTTGTTGGATGACTAAAGAAATTTTAAGTGCAAAATAATTTCATCGGAAAGCTCTTCCCTCTTTCCTTACTTCCATTACTTCTTTCCTCCAATACCCATCTTCCTGTCTTCCTCACCCTCTCTTCTCTACTTTCTTTCTTCCTTCTTCCTTCATTTATTCCTCTCTCTTTCTTTCCCTCTTTCTTGAATGCTCCCTGCACGGCATTCCAAAATTAATATTCTCATAATAAAGTAAAAGTACTTTAAGCCTAGTTATTGTTTTTTTCTGTTTTGAAATCTGGTGTTTACATATAATCTGGGTTTGTTTTTTACATCATTATATTGCTAGAAATGCTATTTTCTATGAAAAATGGATATCCTTTGACCTCCCATTTATATTTATGTATATTTTATACCCATAAGTTTTACAGTGTACCAAGGAATTTGTGTTTTTGGTTGCACACAGTTTTATCTTTGTGGTAATAGGATAATTCCAGGTTATCCTGGAATGCAGATTCCAGTCATTTTTCATAAATGTATAGTGATTTGTTAATAACTAAATTTATTATGAGAACTACTATAAATTTAGAAATGATTTTTAAGTTTTCTAACCAATTATTCTGTGGAATCTAGACCTTTTAACAATGCTGGTTTTCAGTGGGATGGGCAACAATCTTCCTCAGTGAATGAAATAAATTCCAAATGTACGTTGCTATGTATGCTCCCAGCCAGAATTCACATTTCTAATCTATCTGTGGAGTTTCAGTATTTATTCAGATTTATCTTCTGAAATGGTGAATAGATTGCTTTTACCTGAAGGACTTTAAAAGTTATAGAACATTTTTGTATTGGTCAGAATTCTATGTTTATTTTTCATACCATTGGAAAATAATAACTTCAGTTTTTCAGCCTTGTTTCTCAAAACTATCATTTAAATAAAAGTGTATGTATTGTGGGGGTGGTGTGGTGGAGAGAGTAGAACAAAACATTCTATTTCTCAACATCTCTTGCTGACATATTTTTAACATTAGAAAATGATTGATCGGGATATATGGGCTCCAGGAATATAAAGTTGAATAGGATCTAATTTTTCTCACTCTATTATTCAGTCACTATGCAATTCCTCCATTCCCAATTCTAAGGCATTGCAGTATGAGAAGAGCAGAGAAAAGAGGTCTTCGTAAACTTGTATCAAGTCAGAGTGAATGAAGTGTCAGTACTAAAGAGAAAAGAGAATAGGCAGATGTGAGTTTTAGTATTTATATAGTTATTAAGACAGAAACTTAATCCTGTAGAAATCTGGGGTTCATAGTATGAAGAAAGAAAGAGTAATACTTATGTTGACTTGTTTAAGTAATACAAATCTTCGTAAGTAATACTTACGCAGATTTGCTGTAAGAGCTATTAAATTTATATTTGACCCTTGTTATTTGCCCACATTATTTCAATAATGAAACATATATTGGTGAAAATGCAAATCAGTAAACACCTCAGATTATCTAAGATTTGCTTGAGATGTATGCTTTTCTCTGTGTGTGATTTGTTCTGGATTACCTGAGGGCAATTGGTCCAGTGTTTCTGGGGCACTGATGTCAGAGGACAGTGTTTTTCATGTGGTCACATACCTGCCTCAATGTATTAGTTTTTATTGCTGTATAATAAATTCACACAAACATAAAAGTTTAAAACAATCTTTATCTGTTAATTATGTTACAGTTCTGTAAATCAGAAGATTGGGTCAGTGTGGCTGGGTTTCTATTTTTTTTTTGCTCAATGTTTCAAAAGACTCTTGGTCAGGTGTTGGTCAGGCTGTGTCCTCATCTAAGGCTTTAGGCCTCTTCCAAGCTCTCATGTTTGTTGGCCAAATTCAGTTTCTTGCAGGTGTAGGACTGAAGTCCTCACTTTCTTGCTAGCTCCCTGCCAGGAACTATTCTCAGTACTTATGGGATACTCTTAGGACCTAACCCTGTGACTCTTTCACAGCCTAATTGCTTACCACTTCAAAGCCAGCAGGAAAGTTTCTCATGCTTTAGATTTCTTCCTTCTCGAAGGCTTCATTCCCTTAAAAGAACTCACCTAATTAGGTCAGGCCCATCCAGGATAATCCCTCTTTCATTTAATCCCAAATAAACTAATTTGTGATTTTAATTACATGTGCAAAACTCCTTCATCTTTATCATATTAGTTCACTTAATGAAAATACTGAAATCTATCATATTTACAGTCTAGCCAACCCTTAAGGAGAGGTGATTATATAGGAAATGTACACCTAGGGTGGGGATCATGGGATGAGCAAAGGAGTATAGCATTCTGCCAACAATTTTATAGTCTATGTTAGAGTCTACAAATTCATTTTCATGTTAAACTGAGAAAGAAATAACTAGGGACTCAAATCTGCTGAGAGAAAATAAGATTCCTTTGTTCCATTTCCCTCATTTATTGATTTTGGTCTCATTTCATAAAATTATATAAACATACCCAAATCTAGATTCTGAAACTAATGAGGTATAAATAAATACTAAGAAAACTTTTTTCTTTCTGAAATCAGCATGAATATTTGAATGTTCACAGTTTTAGATTATCTGAGTCACGTTTCCTCTCATTGATTCCATTAGTTAAGCTAGTGTCTTTTCGTTGATGAATTTTTTAGTTGTGTGACTTAGTGATCGGTTCTACAACATTAAATGGGAGCACTTTTGAGATTTTTTTCTCTATACAGCTTACTGGTTTGTTTGTTTTGAATAAATGAGCAAATTTTTGCTAATTTTTTTGAATTATACAATTAATAGTGGAAAATTTAGAAGAATGAATGTTATTGTGGTATCTCAGGCTTTATTAACAAAGAAACAGATGTAATCCTGTTTCTTTAATACCAAAATGCATGAGGCAATGTCCATCTTGTCATTTCTGGTTTCCCTTCTAGGATGGTGAGTAAGAGTATTGATGATAGATAATCCTGTATTTGAGGCTGAATGTGTGAATATTTAGCTCTTAATGTGTGAGCTTGTGCAGATTATGAAACTTTTCTGAATTTTTCCCATCCCTGTCATTCTTTGTAAAGTGGTGACAGTGATCATCACTATAATTGTGTAATGATTGTGTGGATTAACAAAACAGGAGATGTAAAATGCTTAACATAATATATGGCACCTAGGTGTACTCAGTAAGTGTTAGTTATTAATACCATCAGGNTTTTTATTGCTGTATAATAAATTCACACAAACATAAAAGTTTAAAACAATCTTTATCTGTTAATTATGTTACAGTTCTGTAAATCAGAAGATTGGGTCAGTGTGGCTGGGTTTCTATTTTTTTTTTGCTCAATGTTTCAAAAGACTCTTGGTCAGGTGTTGGTCAGGCTGTGTCCTCATCTAAGGCTTTAGGCCTCTTCCAAGCTCTCATGTTTGTTGGCCAAATTCAGTTTCTTGCAGGTGTAGGACTGAAGTCCTCACTTTCTTGCTAGCTCCCTGCCAGGAACTATTCTCAGTACTTATGGGATACTCTTAGGACCTAACCCTGTGACTCTTTCACAGCCTAATTGCTTACCACTTCAAAGCCAGCAGGAAAGTTTCTCATGCTTTAGATTTCTTCCTTCTCGAAGGCTTCATTCCCTTAAAAGAACTCACCTAATTAGGTCAGGCCCATCCAGGATAATCCCTCTTTCATTTAATCCCAAATAAACTAATTTGTGATTTTAATTACATGTGCAAAACTCCTTCATCTTTATCATATTAGTTCACTTAATGAAAATACTGAAATCTATCATATTTACAGTCTAGCCAACCCTTAAGGAGAGGTGATTATATAGGAAATGTACACCTAGGGTGGGGATCATGGGATGAGCAAAGGAGTATAGCATTCTGCCAACAATTTTATAGTCTATGTTAGAGTCTACAAATTCATTTTCATGTTAAACTGAGAAAGAAATAACTAGGGACTCAAATCTGCTGAGAGAAAATAAGATTCCTTTGTTCCATTTCCCTCATTTATTGATTTTGGTCTCATTTCATAAAATTATATAAACATACCCAAATCTAGATTCTGAAACTAATGAGGTATAAATAAATACTAAGAAAACTTTTTTCTTTCTGAAATCAGCATGAATATTTGAATGTTCACAGTTTTAGATTATCTGAGTCACGTTTCCTCTCATTGATTCCATTAGTTAAGCTAGTGTCTTTTCGTTGATGAATTTTTTAGTTGTGTGACTTAGTGATCGGTTCTACAACATTAAATGGGAGCACTTTTGAGATTTTTTTCTCTATACAGCTTACTGGTTTGTTTGTTTTGAATAAATGAGCAAATTTTTGCTAATTTTTTTGAATTATACAATTAATAGTGGAAAATTTAGAAGAATGAATGTTATTGTGGTATCTCAGGCTTTATTAACAAAGAAACAGATGTAATCCTGTTTCTTTAATACCAAAATGCATGAGGCAATGTCCATCTTGTCATTTCTGGTTTCCCTTCTAGGATGGTGAGTAAGAGTATTGATGATAGATAATCCTGTATTTGAGGCTGAATGTGTGAATATTTAGCTCTTAATGTGTGAGCTTGTGCAGATTATGAAACTTTTCTGAATTTTTCCCATCCCTGTCATTCTTTGTAAAGTGGTGACAGTGATCATCACTATAATTGTGTAATGATTGTGTGGATTAACAAAACAGGAGATGTAAAATGCTTAACATAATATATGGCACCTAGGTGTACTCAGTAAGTGTTAGTTATTAATACCATCAGGGCTTCCCTGGTGGCTCAGAGGTTAAAGCATCTGCCTGCAACGTGGGAGACCTGGGTTCGATCCCTGGGTCGGGAAGATCCCCTGGAGAAGGAAATGGCAACCCACTCCAGTATTCTTGCCTGGAGAATCCCATGGACAGAGGAGCCTGGTGGGCTACAGTCCACAGGGTTGCAAAGAGTCAGACACGACTAAGCAACTTCACTTTCCCTTAATACCATCATTGTAATCCATGAATTTTTCAGACCAATATATTTTTCCTAGTGTCATCTTGTTTAGTTTGTCTTACAGTCTAATAATTGCAGAGGGATGAAAGTGTAACTGATGAGGTATGAAACTATGAATACACAGCATTGATAAGGTCATAGTGGGCAGGTATCGGTCTTTGGAGCAAGAGTCAGGGGAATCTGGCAATTCCCCCAACTTGAAACATGGAGAGAGGATTAGGAAGAAAGTCTGTAAGAGGAATGATTACTTTTTCTAATGCTAATATTTCCATCTCCAATTTGTTCACCTCTCTGGAGTCAGATGACTTCCCTTGGGGCTCAGCTGGTAAAGAATCTGCCTGCAATATGGGAGATCTGGATTCAATTCCTGGGTTGGGAAGATCCCCTGGAGAAGGGAAAGGCTACCCACTCCAGCATTCTGGCCTGGAGAATTCCATGGATGTCCATGGGGTCTCATAGAGTCAGACACCAGTGACCGACTTTCACTTCACTTCATTTCACTGGAGTCAGAATAGTCTTTCTAATAAGAAAACCTATATTCCTTTCTCTTCCTCCAGATCTTTCATTGGTGTCCCATGTCTGCACTCATGGAATCCAAACTCTTTCATAGTATATCATGTTGGTTCTTAATGATCTTGCCTTATTTGCCCATCCTTTTCCACTATCTTTTACTTCTTTTCCCTTAATCTGTGGTCTACTCTACCTTTTCCTCACTTATTTTTTCCCAAATTATGAACTATGTAGAGTTTTTCAAACACAACACAGATTCTCTTGCCACTGTGTTTGGCAGGAGTGACTCCTTCTGTCCTTTCTTTTGATATGCTAATTCCTTACTACAAGTCTCACTTCAAAGATGGTGCTTCTCCTAATCCTCACAGACTCCAAAGGTAGATGTAGACACTTTGTTCCACTGTGCTATGAAGAGTTCTCCATCATGGTAATTATCATGATTTATTTCTGTCTTTCCCATTATAGTATATTCCCACTACAATAATCACAGAAGGGACTGTGATCGTCAACTCTACCACACACTTTCCCCATGACTTGCGCATGCATTTAAGCCTCACAGTTTCACAAAAATCTTTTTATGCACGTAGAGGATAACTATTGTCATATTTTATAATTGATGTATAGCTATTAAGTGGCTTCACTAAAGCCTTATAGCTAGAAAGAAAATGGCAGACCTAGGATTTATATAAAGGATTTCTGGATCCAAGATTGTTTTTTCCATTGATGAAATATTAAATTATAGTAAAACCTTGGATATTTAGTGAGTAGTAACTACGTTCAAATATTAATGTTTTGTTCTATGATAAAAATTAAAAAAAAAACACCCGCATATTTTAAAAGGTGCTCTTGATCAGTTCCCTAGTAGCTTAGCTGGTAAAGAATCCATCTGCAATGCAGGGGACCCTGGTTTGACTCCTGGGTTGGGAAGATCCGCTGGAGAAGGGATAGACTACCCACTCCAGTGTTCTTGAGCTTCCCTGATAGCTCAGGCAGTAAAGAATCTGCCTGCAATGCAGGAGACCTGGGTTCGATCCTTGGGTTGGGAAGATACCCTGGAGAAGGGCTACTCATTCCAGTATTCTGGCCTGGAGAATTCCATGGAGTATACAGTTCATGGAATCCCAAAGAGTTGGACACAACTGAGTGATTTTCACACTTCACTTGATCTCTTGCCTAATACTAGAACAGTGTTCTTTTCACCTGCTGGTAATCAACATATAGTAAGCATTAAAGTATATTTATGGGTTTCTTTATGTGTGTCTCTTGGGCTAGAGTCCTTAGTTTGGCTCAAATAAAACTCTTTCCTATTCCTATTATAGATTGTCTATTGGCTATTTGTGTGGACCAATGTGTGGTTTACCTTGATTATCAAGGACAATCTTTGATATTGACCTGCAGATAAAAACTGGTTAATGATTCCTTTTTTCAACTACTTCAGGTTTGGAGGAATTTTTCTGGATTTCAGTTTTGCAGACATTTAGAAAGATGGGTTGATAGGATATATTATAAAATAAAATGGCATAATTCAGATTAAAAACTAGAACAGAGAGAGCATAAAAGTAATTAATATTATGGCATAATTCAGATTAAAAACTAGAACAGAAGGAGCATAAAAGTAATTAATATTAAGTTTATCTTAAGTAAGCTTAAGAAAAACTAACTCTTATTAGTTAAGATAAACTAATCAGAGTTACATTTATAAGAAAGCTTGATAGCCCAGGTAGAAAGTGGATGCACATTAAAGTACACAGTTTTTTGAAAGAAGAAAACCTATAAGTTTATTTGTTGAGATAACTTCCCTAGGATTATATGGTTGAGGTGATTAATGAGTTGACTAGATATTATCTGTTCAGTTTAAAGCACTTCTCTTCAGAGGAAGATCTCACAGATAAAATACCATGTTTATCCATATATCCTCTACTGTATTTTAATCGATGGGAAACATGTTAAATTGTCACTTTCATTTCTTTTTTTTTGCCGTTTTCTGTCAAACCTCAATATGCATCAGCCATAGGTATACATATATTCCCTCCCCTTTTTTTTTTCTCCCAAACATGAACCCCCCCTCCCCCACGTCCCACTCCACATCATCCCTCCGGATCATCCCCATGCACTAGCCCCAAGCATTCTGCATCCTGCATCAACCACAGACTGGCGATTCGTTTCTTACATGATAGTATACATATTTCAATGCTATTCTCCCAAATCATCCCACCCTCTACCTCTCCCTCTCCCTCAGAGTCCAAAAATCCACTCTACACATCTGTATCTCTTTTACTGTCTTGCATACAGGGTCCTCATTACCATCTTTCTAAATTCCATGTATATGTGTCAGTATACTGTATTGGTGTTTTTCTTTCTGGCTTACTTCACTCTGTATAATCGGTTCCAGTTTCATCCATCTCATTA
>SJYX01007152.1:680023-691613 GCA_006410675.1 Oreotragus oreotragus
AAGAGACAGATCAAACCGAGTTTTTTTTTTTTTTTTTTTTGTCTCCTGCATTGGTAGGTGCATTCTTTACCACTGTGCCACCTGGGAAGCTGCTTTTTAGTTTCTGTTGACTTCACTTGATCAATGAGAAGATTATTACTATTATTTTTTATCATCCTCTTTCTCTGTTTCCAAATTTATTCATATTTATAACTTTTATACTTAATTTACTAGCTTTAAATTATATATTTGATCCTAGATATAAATAATGTTAACAACACTTTAAACTTTATTTTCTATTCATCTTGATATATTTTTCTTTATTCTAATTGCTTTATTTATATTTCAGCATATCTGTGGTTTCTGTTTTATATACATGTGTACGTTACTTGCAATTTCACCATCATTTCTATGATACTTTAATTTTCCCTCTTTCTTAAACACTGTCAATGACACTTCCTTTCTGTCATTACGTTATCTTAGCGCTGTTTTTTCATAACTTTTCTTTGCACTATAGAAACATTGTCTTATGAGTAATTTTTTTGCTTACCTCTCCTCCTCTGTTTTTTAATCATGAACTGTCTTTGCAAATATCTGATGCTGTATCTTTCTTGATTTCACATCTTTGGAGAGCGTTCTTCCCTTCCTAGCTATTTGTAGGATAGGGAAGATGCCAGAACAAGGTTGAAAGCTAGCAGGGAGGTTTTTCTCTGTTGCCTAGGAATTTGTTACGTGGGTTCTTTTAACCTTGACTTCTCCCCACCCGAAAGAATGATGAAGCTTTGGACTTTTAATGCTATTTCTCTTTACTTTGCTAATCACCAATAGATAAATTTGTACAAATGTACAAATGAGCCTTATTGATGTGGTTCTTCTTCCAGAACTATCTTATTGTTCTCAAAACCAAATTGCTTTCTTGAAAGTTCATACTGCCAATCTGCTCAGCCCTTTCCATTGCTGGAAATAAGGAATTTTAGTTTTTAACAGGAAAAGAGAAGTCTTTAATCTTGGATTGTTTGCTTTTCTGAGATCACAGCACTATGTATTTTCTCTCCACACTTTTATGAACTAGTATTTGATCTTTAAGGCTTTTAATAGTAATTTCATCTATTTTTTGACTTGTGATTTTATTGATAGTTGTCCCTGATTTTTGTTAAATATGAATACACATTTCTATTTATTATTCTTCTTATTGTATTTAAATGACTTCTAAGAGGTGAAGGGAGACAGATTCTAAGTTTGCCTTTTGAAATTGGTGGAGTCTCATATCTCCTTCTATATTCAACCTGTGATGAAAGGGAAATCTGGGTGGTCATGTTTTTACCACATGTTTTCCCCTGCTTGTAATTGGTTGGATATGGGACAAGCAACTTTCTCAAGGCAGAAAATAAATTACAATGGGTTGAGTCAATCAGGTTTTTCAAGAATTTCAATTAATACTGTAATTAGACACTTGAGATGAAGGATCATAGAGATCCAGCTGAGTTAGCCATTCTGAGCAAAAACATAGATAAGTTAAGAGAAGAATGGAACATGAGTGTGGAGAGCAAAGTGGGTAAGCAAAGGAAAAGAGACGTAATATCAAAGAATTTCTGTGATTTCCAAAAGATAGAAAAAGTGTCCTATTTCTAGTCCCTTGGACTGGCTACAATATGTCTTATTCTTCAGTTATGTGAGATCTCTGTTTTTCTACTATACCACCCTTGATCTGCATAGTAGGTTCAGAATGTCTTTGTTATTTGCAACAAAGAATAAAAAGTACAAGTTGTCCACTTTATTGGCATAGAGTTGCTTGTAGTAGTCTCTTATGATCCTTTTTTATTTCTGGGGTGTCTGTTGTAATTTCTCCTTTTTCATTCCTAATTTTATTGATTTGAGCCTTCTCCTTTTTGTCTTGATGAGCCTGGTTAAGGTTTATCAATTTTGTTTATCTTTTCAAAGAATCAGCTTTTGGTTTTTCTGGCCTTTTCTACATGTAAAAAAAATGAAATTATAACTTTCTTTAATACTATATACAAAAATAACCTCAAAATGGATTAAAGACCTAAATGTAAGACCAGATATTAGGTTAGTGCAAAACTAATTATAGTTTCAGACCATGAATTTTAAATCATTATAACTAGGCTCAAACACAATTTTATTAATCAAAATAGGAACCATTATAATCAACACAATTTTGTTAACAAGAAATAAGTTTGTTTTTTCTTCTAGCATAAATTCTGTACTTCAGAATTTGACAAACCCTCAGAAAGCATTTTCTGCCTCCTGCTGGTTGTGGAAGCCTTTTCTCTGCAAAATATTGTTGAGATACTTGAAGAAGTGGTAGTCAGTTAGTGGGAGGTCAGGTGAATATGGTGAATGGGGCAAAACTTTGTAGCCCAATTCATTCAACTTTTGAAGATTTGGTTGTGTGACATGTGGTCAGGCCATTGTTGTGGAAAAAAACTGGGCCCTTTCTGTTGACCCGTGCTCATTACAGGTATGGTTTTGGTGCATTTCATCGATTTGCTGAGTATATTTCTCAGATGTAATGGTTTCACCAGGATTCAGAAAGCTGTGCTGGATTAGAAGTGTAGCAGACCACCAGTGACCATGACCTTGTTTTGCTGCCAGTTTGGCTTTGGGAAGTGCTTTGGGGCTTCCTCTCCATCCAACTACTGAACTGGTCATTGCCGGTCATCATATAAAAGCCACTTGTAATTTCATGTCACAATCCAGTCAAGACGTGGTTTGTTGTTGTTGCGTAGGAAAAAAGAATACTTCAAAACAATGAGTTTTTTTGCTTTTCAGTTAGCTCATGAGGCACCCACTTATCAAGCTTTTTTCACCTCTCCAGTTTGCTTCAAATACTAAATGACCCCAGAAGGGTCTAGTTGAGTTCATGGACAACTTCTCAGGTAGTTTTAAGAGGATCAGCTTTGATGATTGCTCTCAATTGTTTATTGCCAACTTCTAATGGCTGATCACTGTGCTCCTCATCTTCAAGGCTTTTGTTTCCTTTGCAAAACTTCTTGAATCACAACGGCACTGTCTGTTCACTAGCAGTTCCTGGGTCAAATATGTTGTTGCTGTTTTGAGTTGTCTCTATTGCTTTATGATCCATTTGAACTCCAATAAAAAAGTCGCTCAAATTTGCTTTATGTCTAACATCATTTCTGTAGTCTAAATATAAAATAAACAGCAAATAGTAAGTCATTAGCAAAAAAATAGAGAAATGTGCATTAAAATGATGCATAACAAAACTACATTTATTAAAGAATGTATTCCAAAATCAAAGGGCAAAGTTCAACAATGCAAAGCTACAATTACTTTTACAGCAACCTAATATAAAACTCTTATAGGAAAACATTGGCAGAACTCTCTTTGACATAAGTCACAGTAATATCTTTTCTGTGCTGTCTCCTATATTAATAGAAATGAAAGCAAAAATAAACAAATGGGACCTAGTGAAACTCAGCCTTTGCATTGCAAAGGAAACCATAAGCAAAATGGAAAAGAAACAGCCCACAGAATGGGAGAAAATATTTGCAAATTATGTGACTGGCAAGGGATTAGTCTCCAAAATTTACAACCAGCTCATGTGGTCCAATATAAAGTAACAACAACATCAAACTCAACCAAGAAACTAGCAGAAGACCTAAATAGACATTTCTCCAAAGAAGACATACAAATGGCCAAGCAGCATATTTAAGGTGTCAACATTGCTAAATGCTACAGAAATGCAAATCAAAACCACAGTGAGATACCATGATACCATCTCACAGCTATCAGAATGACCGTCATCAAAACATCTATAAATAATAAATGCTAGAGAGGCTATGGAGAAAATGGAACACTTCTTCACTGTTGGTGGGAATATAAATTGGTACAGGCACTGTGGAGGACAGTATGGAGGTTCCTTAAGAAACTAAAAATAGAGCTACCATGTGATCCAGCAACCCAACTCCTAGACATCTATCCATAGAAAAACATGGTTTGAAAGATACATGTACCCCAATGGTCACTGAATCACTGTTTATGATAGCCAAGACAAGGAAGCAACCTAAATGCCCATCGTCAGATTAATGATGGATAAAGAAGATGTGGAACACATATACAGCAGAATATTATACAGCCATTAAAAAGAATGAAATAGTACCACTTGCAGCAACGTGGTTGGTCCTGGAGATTATCATACCAAGCAAATTACATCAGACACAGAAAGAAAGTATCATATGATATTGCTTATATGCAAAATCTTAAAAAAAGATACAAATGAACTTATTTAAAAAATAGAAATAGACTCACAGAAAACCAACTTACAGTTATGAGAGGGAAAGTGTTGCAGGGAGGGATAGATTAGGAGTTTGGGATTGATGTGTACACACTTATATATTTAAAATAGATAACCAACAAGGACCTATTGTACAGTACAGGGAACACTGATCAACATTCTGTAGTAACCTAAATGGAAAAAGAATTTGAAAAAAATTGCCTAATAAGTGATTTTCATATGTCCAATGTTTGGACTGACAGCACTTAAGTTAGACATATGAAAATTAAAACAACATGGAATATACTTTGGAATAATGGTTCATATAATGGAATTTTTTTGCCCTTGTGGACAAATTCTTAGAAATATCTATCGATTGAGGAAGACTTTTAAAGAGTAAAGGCATATCATATATAGTCCATGTTAATATGAATTCATCCCAGAGAGGGCATGTTGACTTGGTGTGAGACAGTAAGTAATTAGTGCAGTAAATTAATAGAGCACACAAGTGACAATACTGTATCCAAAGCAATTTATTGGTGTTAATTTTTTCATTTGCAGATGTACAAAGTTCACCCATTGAAATGGATGTTTTAATATGTACTATAAATTGTTTCTGAATTTGCACATTTAAAAAAATTAACTCTCGTTTAGTTAAATTTATGTGAGGGCTGGAGAGAACCTTTCCCTCTTAACCTTGTGTAATTGAGTATTTATGTTTTATATGTAGCAAAGTAAGCACTGCCAGGGCCATGGGCAGAATTGTGAAGGGTTACTTGCCTTGTGGTGTCTTCAGACTTCCCTTTACTTCCATTTGCTTTGCTGGAGAGCTGACTTTCCTTTGTGTTGCCTTAACTCTTTAGGGCTCAGACTTTCTTCTTTCATAGGCTACTCTTAATAGTTCGTAAAACCTGTTGGTACTAAGATTTAAAGAACTGTTAAAAATGTTTTATTCTTAATATTATGAATATCATTTTATACCTTGCAAAAAACTTTCATATACTCTGGATCATTTAATCACCACTACTACTCTGTAAAGACGACAGCATCTCAACTTTATGAATAATGAAAGCAAAACTCAGATACTAAAACTGGGCTTCAGGTCTCTAAACTCTGACTTTCCATAGTTACAGCTGTCTTAAGAGAATATAATGTTTGCAGAGATAAAAAATCTTAAGCTAGGAGAATGAGTTTCTGATTGTGGAATTTCTAGTGTCATTTGTCTTCAGTGAACTGACTGTCTCTGCTTAACCATTTCATTCTCTCTGTGATCACAGCTCATGGAGACAGTATAGGAACTGACAGATGACTGCATGGAAGGCATGAAAATTCAATGTAAAGAGGACAAAGGAGATGTCATTTAATTTAGAGAACAATAACCCTCTGTACTAAAGAATTGCCTGCCAATACAGGAATCACAGAGATGGGGTTCAATCCCTGGGTCAGGAGGATCCCCTAGAGAAGGCATTGGCTACACACTCCGGTATTCTTGCCTAGGAAATCCCATGGACAGAGGAGTCTGGTGGGGTCACAAAGAGTCAAACACGAATGAGCGACTGAGCACACATACACACATATAATAATTGAGGCAACATAGTATGGTGGAAAGAAGATGGGTTTGAAATGCTGAACACATAGGATTTGAGTCTAATTCCAGATCTGTCACCTACTAGCTATGTGGCTTTCAACACCTTCTTTCATAAGACTATTGCGAGAATTCACTAAAAAATAGATGAAATTAAAATAATAGCAACCATTTACTGAACTCTAACTAAGTGTTCCCTTAATTTGTACCTACAACCATGGGCTAGGTACTGTTGTTATCAGAATTTAATAAATGGAAAAACTAAGGCTAAATAATTTTACCAACATACCCAAATTCACATAGTTTGTAATCTGTGGAACCAAGGGGCATACCCAAGTGCACCTGCTCCTGATGTTTGTTCTACATAGTACTTAATACTTGGTACTTTTCTCATGCAAGTGTTCAGTCACCAAGTTGTATCTGACTCTTTGTGACCCCATGGACTATGACATACCAGGCCTTCCTGTCCCTCGCCATCTCCTTGAGTTTGCCCAAGTTCATTTTCATTGAACTGGTGATGCCATCCAACCATCTTATTCCCTGTCACCCTCTTCTTCTGCCTTCAGTCTTTCCCAGCACCAGGGTCTTTTCCAATGAGTTGACTCTTTGTATCAGGTGGCCAAAGTGTTGGAGCTTCAGCTTCAGCCTCAGTCCTTCCAATGAGTTTTCAGGTTTGATTTCCTTTAGGATTAACTGGTTTGATTTTGCTGTCCAAGGGACTCTCAAGAGTCTTCTCTGGCACCACCATTCAAAAGCATCAATTTTTTGGTGCTCAGCCTTCTTTATGGTCCAACTCTCACATCCGTACACGACTAGTGGAAAGACCATAGCCTTGACTATATGGACCTTTGTTGGCAAAGTGATGTCNGTACATCATACTTAATACTTGGTACTTTTCTCATGCAAGTGTTCAGTCACCAAGTTGTATCTGACTCTTTGTGACCCCATGGACTATGACATACCAGCCCTTCCTGTCCCTCGCCATCTCCTTGAGTTTGCCCAAGTTCATTTTCATTGAACTGGTGATACCATCCAACCATCTTATTCCCTGTCACCCTCTTCTTCTGCCTTCAGTCTTTCCCAGCACCAGGGTCTTTTCCAGTGAGTTGACTCTTTGTATCAGGTGGCCAAAGTATTGGAGCTTCAGCTTCAGCCTCAGTCCTTCCAATGAGTTTTCAGGTTTGATTTCCTTTAGGATTAACTGGTTTGATTTTGCTGTCCAAGGGACTCTCAAGAGTCTTCTCTGGCACCACCATTCAAAAGCATCAATTTTTTGGTGCTCAGCCTTCTTTATGGTCCAACTCTCACATCCGTACATGACTAGTGGAAAGACCATAGCCTTGACTATATGGACCTTTGTTGGCAAAGTGATGTCTTTACTTTTTAATACACCATCTAGGTTTGTCACTGTCTAGGTTGCTGCCATGAAATTAGAAAATGATTGCTTCTTGGCAGGAAAGCTATGGCAAACCTTTCCTATAATGATCAACATTTGCAATGATGGCTGGAGAGGACATCTGTTGTTTGGTACGTCCAGAGACACTTTCCCCCTTCCATTAACAGCGTTTCACTTCTGTTGGAAAACTAGCTGTTAGTCACTTCAACTGATGGAACTGTCATCTAGCCACAGGAATTAGTACAAAGGGTGGGCTTGTGACTTAAGTAAGGCCAATCAGAACATTTCCTTGTGTTATGTATGAGGTAGTGAGAAGTCTTCTAGTTCCTTTAGGATTGGTATAGTAGGATAATTTAATATTCTAGAGGCTGAATAAAAACTGATAATGTCAGCCATGCTCCCTACACAGATTTGGAGAAAGTCACCTAAACTAAGAGAAAATAAGGTCAATACAGAGAGAAACTAAATGGGGAATGAAAAAAAGTCCTAATGATAGAAGTTCCTGAATCAAATTACATATAGTTTAGGAAGCCAATATAACTCCCTCATTTGTGTGAACTAATTTGATTTGGATTTCTGTTACTTACAACTGGAAGTAAAAAAGAAGGCATAAAAAGTCATCAGTTACTGCTTTTAGAAATACAGAGTAAAAGTGTTCTCTATTGTAATAAACTATTATAAGGGTTTAAAATAAAATAATTTTGTACTTAAAGAAGAAAATTTAATTATATGAAAATCTTTAGTCATAATTTCTGAGAGGCTGCAAAATGAAGTATCCATTTATTTTAAGGATTTTATGAAAATATGGTTTAATAGTCAGTGATAGTGTGATTCACTATGAGAATTTTCTAAAACACAAGGGAAAACTATTATTAACTGCGTGGTTTGACACTTAAAAAAAATATATTATTTTCATTCTTCTTGGAAAGCTCTTTCTCCAAATACTCAAATGTCTCTCTCTTATACTTTATTCATGTGTCTGCTCCATTTCACAGTCAGGCTTTCCCTGACTCTCCTCTCTAAAAAGTACCTTATTTACTTTTTACTCTCTTCCTGTCTTTCTTTTTATTACACGGAATATGTAACTACTTCACACTATACTCTTTATATGTTGATTTATTTGTTTATCACTGTTTTCTACACTAGAAAGAAGCTCCATGAGAATGTGGAATTTGTATCAATATTATTAATAAGTGAATCTTTTTAGGTATAATTTACTATGAAACTTATGTGTGGCAAATAAAAAATAGCAAAGACAGGCTGTTGCCACCAAAATCTTGGCTTTCTGTGTCCACTGAAGCCGAATAAAGAATACAGAGACAGAGGTTAGAGGAAATAGAAAGGTGGCTTTAATCCTCAGCTGGCAGAGGGGATAACACACACAGGCTCCTGCCTGAAGAACTGTGCCTCCTTCCATGAGGAATCTGGGGGATTATACAGATGTGGGCTAGCAGTCAGGGGTCGGCGATAAAGAATAAAGGCGTAAGGATCTTGTATTCTTCTTCTTGCATTGTTTCAAGAACAGTCATAGGTTGGCCTCAGGTAGCCCAGTAATTGAGTGTGGCAGTCCTGTGGCCTGGTAGTTGCTTCCATTGTCTTTTTTGTGTTGCGCTGTGCCTTCTTTCTATAATGCAAAAGGAGAAAAACCACAAGAGGTGGTCTGCTAAGAGAGTGTTGTAAAGGTGAGCACCAGATACAAGACGTGATTAGTATAGAGTCAAAGGATAATAGGTGCAAAATGAGCTCATGCAGAGGTAGGGGGTGAAAAGCAAACTTAGTATGGACAACAGATTGTGTTAGTCAGTCGCTCAGTTGTGTCTGACTCTGCAGCCCCGTAGACTGTAGCCCGCTGGGCTCCTCTGTCTATGAAATTCTGGAGTGGCAAGAATACTGGAGTGGGTTGCCATTCCCTTCTCCAGGGGATCTTCCCAGTTCAACGATAGAACCTGAGTCTCCTGCACTGCAGGGAGATTCTTTACCATCAGAGCAGACAACAGATTAGAAACAGTTAAAGAGTAGGAGTGACGAGGCCTGCTCATTGTTCTATCTTTGTTCTCAGGAAAGAAAAGAAAACTCCTCTTTTTTTCCTTTACAGTGCAACAAGACTGCCTAACTAGCTTTGAAGAAAATTTCATCCTTCTCTTTAGGGGACATGCTGAATCAATATTACTCAGTCTTTACCTTGCACTTGGGAGCAGTCATGTGATAAATTGGTATGTGAACACTAAGTGCCCAGGCCTGGTCCATATCATCATCTTAGGGTGTTTAGGATATTTATGGGTTACACTTATTGTTTTCAAGTCTGACTAGTAGCCCTTCTCCTTCCTAAAGAATCCCAGTTTAGACACATTTTATAGATGCTACACGGCATGGTAGGGCTTTTCTTCTTCCATAGCACATGGAAGATAAGTCCTGTGACTCTGAAAGTCTCACACCACAGATTGTGTAGCCACAAGAGGGAAGAGTCCTCGATCCTTGAGTTGCCACATGAGAGACAGCTGCTAATCTGCCCACTTTAGATTTAGAGCAAGAGAAGAATTTGTTTTGTGCCTCAGCTGTTATAAGTTGTTAGATTTGTTTATTATAGCAATTTGAGTACTCTAACTAATGCAAGAATCTAAAAGTCAAATTGGTAATATTCTGAATATATAAATTAGGAAGTTTAAATGCTTATTTTTAACTGATACAAGCACAATTTAACTTTCTAATTGTGCATTATTTTAAAAGGCTTACTGAATCAAATCAAGTATGATATTCCACTATTTCATGATTTCTTTTATTATGTCAGTGTTGTTAGTTAGCAAAAATCAACTCAGAGTCCTAATAAATTGAGTCTGGACTGCCTGTTCCCACAGGGATGGTTAATTTGACTATTCTACTATGGAACATTCTATGTGCATGTAGGAAAATATTATATGATTGGTTGGAATAATTTGATTACTGTATGTTCACCAACTGGAAAGTCTAGTCATAATATCCTTATTGTCTTCATTTTGTCCCTTGATAACCAATTCATGAAACCAATCAAGCTGAATCAAATCTTTCTGGAAGGCAAAAGTCTTGCAAACTGTCTCTGACACCATCTGCTGCACGAAGAAAGAAAATATGGTGCACTAATTGGTATGTTGTGAAATAGCCAAGGGACTGAATGACGGTGGTTTTGGAGTCAGTGGACATCTGCAAAGTCTCAAATTCTGACAGATATTAGAGAGTTCATGGTGTCTAGCCCTAGAGAAATAGAACTTCTTTTCTGAAGCTTGACTTGCTGCCCTCTGCCATTGTGGTCACCCAGTAAAAGCGAAAGTGTTAGTTGCTCAGTTGTGTCCAACTCTGCAACCTCATGGACTGGATAGTCACCCAGACAAGCAAAGCGTATTTCTCTTAAGCAATTATATACACCTTAAATTTTAAACTAAATGAATGTCTGCTTCCTGAAGTTGTGCCCAAAGAATGCAGAGTTGCACATTGAAAGGTAAAGTTTCCTTTATCCCCTCTTTGATTCTTTGCAGGTGTGATTTATGTGTGCTTAGTCATGTCTGACTCGTTGTGACCCTGTGGACTGCAGCCCACCAGCTCCCCTGTTCATGGGATTTTCCAGGCAAGAAAACTGGAACGGGTAGCCATTTCCTTCTCCAGGGATCTTCCTGACCCAGCCATTGAACCTGGCCATCTTTGCAGTTAGCTGCTACTAAAAATTGTTTGTTTTTGGTCTCTGCTTTTTGTTTTTGAACAGTTTCACAAGAGTCTGATGACCTTAACACTTTGTTCATCTTTAGAAGTTCCTGAAATATTGGTTTGGAGCTCTGTGTTGGGAAGCAGTTTTTTTTGACAAGTGAGTTTAACTGTAGGGTGATTGCATCTGAAATTTTTACTTTAGCGAACTTCAGTATCAATGTTTGGGAGAATATTTCCCTCCTGAAGTCATCTGGGCCCCTGCCTAAAGAGTGTGATTCTGTACATCAGCCTTCTTGTGGTTGGACAAGGGGAAGAGGGCTATGGGCCCAGCATTCAGGATGCAGCTTTCTCTTTAATGCCCCTATTTCCATCTGAAGTCTAGACCCCTCTACCAAACGTAATGTTCTTGAGGTCCCAAGTTTATCCTCTCAGCTCAGTTTATCAGCTCAAAGGATAAATGATCCAATCTATCCATTGCTGAAGTAGAGCTGGACTGTAGAGTAGTTGCTGGTCTGTGTGGAGGAAGGCAGAGTTCTAGAACTTTGACCTTAGTCCTCCTTTGTCTCATCCTCACTTTCTGTGGTACCTTATGGCTCATGACATTTCAAGTGGAGTGCGATAAGGAGTTTCTCCCCACCAAACATCTATGAATAATCATGTTTTGTGAACTTCAGTTCAGTTCAGTTCATTTCAGTCACTCAGT
>SJYX01007152.1:696026-720269 GCA_006410675.1 Oreotragus oreotragus
CAGCTTGAACATCTGGAAGTTCATGGTTCACATATTGCTGAAGCCTGGCTTGGAGAATTTTGAGCATTACTTTACTAGCATGTGCTGCTGTTGCTGCTGCTAAATCGCTTCAGTCGTGTCCGACTCTGTGCGACCCCATAGACGGCAGCCCACCAGGCTCTGCTGTCCCTGGGATTCTTCAGGCAAGAACACTGGAATGAGTCACGATTTCCTTCTCCAATGCATGAAAGTGAAAAGTGAAAGTGAAATAGCTCAGTCATGTCTGACTCTTAGTGACCCCATGGTCTGCAGCCTACCAGGCTCCTCCATTCATAGGATTCTCTAGGCAAGAGTACTGGAGTAGGGTGCCATTGTGAGATGAGTGCAATTGTGCGGTAGTTTGAGCATTCTTTGGCATTGCTTTTCTTTGGGATTGGAATGAAAACTGACATTTTCCAGTCCTGTGGCCACTGCTGAGTTTTCCAAATTTGCTGGCATATTGAGTGCATAACTATCACAGCATCGTCTTTCAGGATTTGAAATAGCTCCACTGGAATTCTATCACCTCCACTAGCTTTGTTAGTAGTGATGCCTTCTAAAGCCTACTTGACTTCACATTCTAGGATGTCTGGCTGTAGGTGAATGATCACACCATCGTGATTATCTGGGTCATGAAGATCTTTTTTGTACAGTTCTTCTGTGTATTCTTGCCACCTCTTCTTAATATCTTCTGCTTCTGTTAGGTCCCTACCATTTCTGTCCTTTATTGAGCCCATCTTTGCATGAAATATTTGCTTGGTATCTCTAATTTTCTTGAAGAGATCTCTAGTCTTTCCCATTCTGTTGTTTTCCTCTATTTCTTTGCATTGATCTCTGAGGAAGGCTTTCTTATCTCTCCTTGCTATTCTTTGGAACTCTGCATTCAAATAGGTATATCTTTCCTTTTCATCTTTGCTTTTCACTCCCCTTTTTTTCATAGCTATTTGTAAGGCCGCCTCAGACAGCCATTTTACTTTTTTGCATTTCTTCTTCTTGGAGATGGTCTTGATTCCTGTCTTCTGTACAATGTCACGAACCTCTGTCCATAGTTCATCAGGCACCCTGTCTATCAGATCTAGTCCCTTAAATATATTTTTCACTTCCACTGTATAGTCATAAGGGATTTGATTTAGGTCATACCTGAATGGTCTAGTGGTTTTCCCCACTTTCTTTAATTTAAGTCTGAATTTGGCAATAAGGAGTTCATGATCTGAGGCACAGTCAGCTCCCAGTCTTGTTTTTGCTGACTGTATAGAGCTTCTCCATCTTTGCAAAGAATATAATCAATCTGATTTCAGTGTCAACCATCTGGTGATATCCATGTGTACTCTTTTGTTGACCTTATACAATGGGCTTATTTTCCAGTAAAGAAGTTACTTTGTGTAGACAGAGTAGAAAGAGCTCTAAGCTGGAAAAAATAATTTTTTTTCTAAATTTAATTGTCATTTACTTGGAATAAAGGACTAATTTCAGTAGTAGATTTACTAGCCTGGTCTTATTTTATGGATTATTTTACAGTTTTATTTTATGGATTATGGTACGAAGCAGTTTATGACCTGATTGCAGTGATTACCTGTTACTACAATTTTCAGTGAATTTTTTCAGAGTGATTTCAGTTGTTTCCTAGATTCTCTTCCTGCCCTTTCCCCTCACTAAGAAAAACTGGCAAATTTAGATGGTACTGCTTCTATCCTGCAAACTCCAAAGGGACTGTATGAGTTCTCGATTATTAGGAGAATGTTACCAAAATTCATATGGGATGAAGGAGAGCATAATCGCATTCATCTGCAAAGGGAACCCCTTTGAGGCCCACTGTTTCCTGTTCTATTACAACTACTTTTTGCACTTTGTATTTTTTTGTGTGGACTTCTAACTTAACTTCTAGAAAAAATGAATTGGGTCAAAGAATAACAGAATGTTATTGCTTAATCTTATCACAAGATGTCCATCACTTTCAGATAAATAACTTGAGTCCTTCTGTATGTTGTGTTAGTTATCTTAATTAATATAATTATCATATTGGCAAATATAAATAGATGAGTAAGTAGTTTCTTGGTATCTGAGGGGGATTTGTTTCAGCACCTCCACAGTTAGCAAAATCTGAAGACGTTCAAGTCCCTTATATAAAATGGTTGAATATTTGCATATAATGTACACACATCTTCCTGTATATTTAAATCATCTCTAGATTACTTATAATACTTAATGCAATGTGAATGTTATGTAAATGGTAAATGGAAGATGCCAAATTCAAGTTTTGCTTTTGGGAACTGTCTGGAAACTTTTTAAATAATATTTTTAATCTGAAATTGGTTGTATCCGTGGATATGAAACCTACAGATGTGGAATGCCAACTCTACATTTTAACTTAAAATGGTAGGAGACAAAAACACAGACAGATATACTTATAGGTAGTTTTGGATTAAGAACTTGGAGTTCTTATATTCTATTCTCCTATTGCAATTTAAAAGGAGAGGAACTCCAGAATTTTCTAGTGGAATGGGGTGTTCTTCTAATAAAATATGAATAACATGCATGTTATTATAAAGATTTGTAATTATTCCTTGATGGAAGCTAAGGGATTACATGTTTTTAATGAAGTGCACATTGTCAATGTGCAAAGCAATAAAATGAAAAAAGTTACAGAATGGAAAATTTAATATATATGATAATACACATAAATCTATTAGAGAAAGAAAAGCAGAATTAATTATAATTCAGTACCCAGAGGGTGAATACAAATGGTAAAGAATTATGAAATAAAAAATGCATTTTGTAATTAGTTTAGCAGAATAAAATTAGAAAGGAAGTTAAGTTTTTAAAGGTCCTGATAACTTATAAAACATTTCATGGAAGGAAGGCAGGAAAAATGTTAATTATAAGTAGCTACCTAAAAGGGGAAAAATCTTTTCTATATCTTGAAATAACAATGATTAAAATTTTAATTAACTCATTTTATAAACCAATCACAACAATGTTTTGAATATTCTAAATATTCATGTAAAATGCAAAGACATGCTTAAAGCATTTATGATCTTCAAATAGTTTGAACACCAATAATTCTCTCAAAGGCTTTTTGGAACAGCAACATGAAGTTTTTAGTTTTCTCTTTGGATTGTTTATAAATTACTAGTATTTGTGAGAATTCTGATGGGTTCTTTGTCTATATATGAATTTGATTATTTTTAACTTATAAGAAAGTTTTTATTATGTAGCATTGCTGTTTTCACAGTAGAGCTATTGTGATTTAAAAAATATCTTTAAAAAATGAAGTAAAATACAACCATCAGAATCTATTCTTTCACTCTTTATATGTAGTGGGTACCTACAGAGCTCTTAAAGTCACTTAGCTGATAACTCAGACCAATACATGCACAGGGTTTCTGAACCATCACAGAAGGGTGGTGCATACAATTTTGGACATTGAAACCCAAACCCTCAATGTGACTGTATTCGGAGACAGTGCTTTTAGGCAAGTAGTTAACGTTAAATGACAAGGGTAGGATCCTAATCCTATAGGATTAATATGATTATAAGAAAAAAGAGACACCAAAAGTTATTCTCTCTCTCTTTCCCCTCTCTCCCTCCATGTCTATCTCCTCCCTCCTCCCTCTGTCTCTATGCAAACAAAGAAGAGACCAGTGAGAAAGGCAACCATCTATAAACAAGGAAGGGAGTCTCACCAGAAACCTACCCTGAAGACATCTAAAGCTACAGCCTCAAAAACTGGAAGAAAGTAAGTTTCTCTTGTTTAAGCCACCCAGTCTGTGGTATTGTGTTATGGCAGCTTGAACAGACTAATATAGTAACCTACTGTTACTAATACAGTAGCCTAATTTAATCATCTGGATTAAATTAAATATTTTGTGATCATATGTTTTAACATCCTTGTGTAGGGAACTTGGAGATTAGAGATTAGATTGTAAATGCATTGGAGACCTAGGCCAAGAGACTGGACCTACACCAGTTCCTTATATGTGGTGACTTTATTGTGAAGTTTACTTTATTATGAACACCATGCAAATAGGGAAAATGACATAGTGATCAACTGAGCTGCCTCTTGTTTTCCTAAATTTTAATTTAATGTGAATTATTATGTTTTAATATATATTAATTCATAATATTTGTGATTATTTCAAAGGAATGCTCATCATTTATATCATATTTTTACAGACTATTGTTTCTAATGGTTCAGAGCAAGATGATCTGATCTTAATCTTAGTACTGGCCTGCCTATACAGATTTTTGTGCCTTTTTTATCTTGGAAGAGGGTTTACAATCAGTATAGATATTTTAGTATGTATAATTCTATGGGGAAGGTATGGGAAGGGTATTAACTCCTTCCTCATATTAAATCTATTTATTTAACCATTTTTTATTAAGAGGAAAGCAAAGCTTCACATATTCTATTTCCCAGTACCTTTTTGATTGAGCTAAACAGTTGTTAGTAATCATGTGTTCATAAATTAAAACACTGCTCTTACCTCTTTTCCAGTTCACTGAAATGTTTATTTTTTATTCTTGACACATAAGTCAGTGGAGATAAAATAGTTTTTAATTTGACTGACATACTCTCATAAAGAAAAAGTGTTTTGAATACACATTTCATCTCAACATATACTGCTATTTTCCAACTTTGCAAGAAATGAAAAATTGATTTATTTTTATATCTTGTGACTGAAAAAGAGTACTGCTGTCCTATAGCACTACACCTTTTATTCATAACAGTGTGGATGTAGAAAACTATGGACTGACTGGAGTTTAAATCCTGGCTCTGACACTGCCCTTTACTGTATTAGATTCTCTTTATTATGTTTTCTTTGCTTTGGTTTCCTTATTGGTAAAATGTGTGTATAATAATTCATATCTTAAAAGGGTTGTTGAAAAGACTGAGTATAATTTTTTATGTGCTATATTTAGCATAGTGATAGGCACATGGGTAATGAAAGCTATTTCCCTAAATAACGAAAATTTGAAGAGCTTCTGTTAATTCACTATGTGCAATGTTGCCAGAAGCTAGGCCTGAAGTCAGTGTGAATGTTTTCCCTGTGTCCTGTGTTTCCAGGTGGTGCTGAGATCAGTATTCAGGAAGTGGCCAATCTCCTATATTGTGCTAGCTTTTCAGGATTTGTGGAAGGATGAAATGAGGTAATATATATCTGCCCAGCACTTTTCATAGCCCCCGAGATGCAGTAGGTGGTCACTGCATAGTGAATGGTAGCCAGTGACATTATTATCACCATTAATCACCACTCCAGGAGTCAGTACTGTTCATATCCCATTCTGATGTCTGAGCAGTGGCTCCGGGCAATGACACAGTGATCTGGGAACTGGATGCCTCTCTGACTCCGGGGTTTTCTCTGTAGGAGAGTCTACACTGAATGAAGCGGTAGTGTGAGGGGAGAGAGCGGGAAGCCTACTTGCTATGCTCTGTCTGCTATCATTTGATCTAACTTTTGACATGATTTAAAAGGTGAACACAGACAAATTATGTGAAGGGAGGTAAATGAAAACTGCAGATCTCTTACAAGAATGTCTTAATTTTTTTTAGCACACGTGTTTGAAACCAGGGAAAGATTTCAGTAATATACTAAAGTGACAGGATATCCTCTAGTGGGTAACGAGTGGTGGAATACATGGTAACATTTGAAAAATAAGAAATCCAGAGGCACTAGTCCAAGCAATTAGAAATATAGTTCATTCATATAGAATTAAAAATAGAAATAGCTTACCTTATTGAGTTTTTCATGATCCTGTATATAATTCAGATTCTTGAATATGTAGAGGTCTGATGTATTTCTAGGTACATGTATACATACTACAAAGGGCTTGCAATGTTTTTCTTAAATAAATGTTGCTTTTAATAAGGTTGTTAATGGATATGAGTAAATTACACAGAGAGAGAGAGCCCCAGTGAAATATCACATATGGCTAATTAATGTGATAAAAGTTCCTGAATCATCACGATAGTCATATTTGGTATTACAAGGAAACAAAAAGTAGCACAGAAAATAGACTAAATAAATATTTATTAAATTAATAATTTCCTGGTAGATCAAAGCTTATATAACTTAAGTATAACTCCCTAGATATGACAAGCTTCTATTTCATAGGTGTATTACTATGCACATATATCTTTGTATTAATTAGTCTGTGATGTGACATGAATAATAGGAAAGAGATTGAAAAAAAAACTTAAAAAAAAATCCAGAAACAGTAAGGAACTATTAAATGGACTTCTCTTTGATTCCATATCACCAGACATTACACTCATCTCCTGTACATTGATATACTTTCATCCAAGCTTCTTGTGCCCACTTATCCCTAGTAGCTACCTATCTTCTTCAGGCAGTGTCTCCACTCTCCTCTTGATTCAACTATCAGCATCTTGGATATCTTGATTGCCAAGACGATGCACTTAGTCCTCTTTGAAAGGGTGGAAGAGTCTGAGAACTCCTTAGCATGTAATCCCAACAGCATTGGCTTACTGTATTACGCTTTGTCTTGTCAATGCTCTTGACGTTTACTGAGTGAAAATAAATAGTTTCAGGACTAATTTATACACAGAGGTTACCTAGGTGAAGAAAAAGAAGCAGAAAAAGCAAAAGGCTCTTTCTGTATCTGAAACAGCAGGGAAAGGATGTAGAATAAGCCATACACAGAATATTTTCCATGGTATTCTGAATGACAATGGCNTTGTATTAATTAGTCTGTGATGTGACATGAATAATAGGAAAGAGATTGAAAAAAAAACTTAAAAAAAAATCCAGAAACAGTAAGGAACTATTAAATGGACTTCTCTTTGATTCCATATCACCAGACATTACACTCATCTCCTGTACATTGATATACTTTCATCCAAGCTTCTTGTGCCCACTTATCCCTAGTAGCTACCTATCTTCTTCAGGCAGTGTCTCCACTCTCCTCTTGATTCAACTATCAGCATCTTGGATATCTTGATTGCCAAGACGATGCACTTAGTCCTCTTTGAAAGGGTGGAAGAGTCTGAGAACTCCTTAGCATGTAATCCCAACAGCATTGGCTTACTGTATTACGCTTTGTCTTGTCAATGCTCTTGACGTTTACTGAGTGAAAATAAATAGTTTCAGGACTAATTTATACACAGAGGTTACCTAGGTGAAGAAAAAGAAGCAGAAAAAGCAAAAGGCTCTTTCTGTATCTGAAACAGCAGGGAAAGGATGTAGAATAAGCCATACACAGAATATTTTCCATGGTATTCTGAATGACAATGGCTGTGTAGCAGAGTGGAGGGTAAGAACAGCCTGGAGATCAGCCTAGATTACCAAGAATTGGGCAAAATCTTTCATCCCCTGTCCTCCCATTGATTCATTTCCAGAGTGGGTGATTTGGACCTGGTGAATCTAAAGGGCTATTTCAAATCTCGTTTTTAACAATGTGACAAATATAGACTTGATATTGTTTCCATTAAATTATAGGTGGTACTCTTTTGATTAACTTTCTAATGCTTTGAAGGAGAGAGAGAGAATTCCACGTGTCACATTATAAATTAATGTTTCACCAAATTGAGATTAATATTTAAGGGAGCAGTACAATTTCATGTGTCAGAGATATTTTTAATTTATGTTATATAAAATATCCAAAAAACCTTGACAAGAAAACTAGTCACTTAACTGGAATCATAAGTTCAAAATGAATAATTAATAGTATTGATTTTTAAAAGCTATCAGAAATAGTTGATACTAGAGAGCTAGAAGTAACTTATCTAGGATACTTATTTTATTTAAAACTTTTATTAGGGAATTACTCTAATTTTGATCTTTGGGTTTTAGGAAATTTTTAGAGAAGTGAGAGAATCAAAATATATGTGAAATATAATAAGGCACATTTTGAAAAAGTATTCTAAAAGAGTCAATATCAAGATTATTTTTCAGTTCAGTTCAGTCACTTAGTCATGTCCGACTCTTTGTGACCCCATGAATCGCAGCACGCCAGGCTTCCCTGTCCATCACCAACTCCCGGAGTTCACTCAAACTCTTGTCCATCGAGTCAAAAGCATCATGAGAAATGCTGGGCTGGAAGAAGCACAAGCTGGAATCAAGATTGCCAGGAGAAATATCAATAACTCAGATGTGCAGATGATACCACACTTATGGCAGAAAGTGAAGAAGAACTAAAGAGCCTCTTGATGAAAGTGAAAGTGGAGAGTGAAAAAGTTGGCTAAAGCTCAACATTCAGAAAACTAAGATCATGGCATCCGGTCCCATCACTTCATGGGAAATAGATGGGGAAACAGTGGAAACAGTGTCAGACTTTATTTTGGGGGGCTCCGAAATCACTGTAGATGGTGATTGCAGCCATGAAATTAAAAGATGCTTACTCCTTGGAAGAAAAGTTATGACCAACCTAGATAGCATATTCAAAAGCAGAGACATTACTTTGCCAACAAAGGTCTGTTTAGTCAAGGTTATGGTTTTTCCAGTGGTCATGTATGGATGTGAGAGTTGGACTGTGAAGAAAGCTGAGCGCCGAAGAATTGATGCTTTTGAACTGCAGTGTTGGAGAAGACTCTTGAAAGTCCCTTGGACTGCAAGGAGATCCAACCAGTCCGTTCTAAAGGAGGTCAGTCCTGGGTGTTCATTGGAAGGACTGATGCTAAAGCTGAAACTCCAATACTTTGGCCACCTCATGCGAAGAGTTGACTCATTGGAAAAGACTGATGCTGGGAGGGATTGGGGGCAGGAGGAGAAGGGGACAACAGAGGATGAGATGGCTTGATGTCATCATTGACTCAATGGACGTGAGTCTGAGTGAACTCCGGGAGTTGGTGATGGACAGGGAGTTCTGGCATGCTGTGGTTCATGGGGTCACAAAGAGTCAGACATGACTGAGTGACTGAACTGAACTGAACTCAACTCTGCATAGAAGTTAAATAAGCAGGGTGACAATATACAGCCTTGACGTACTCCTTTTCCTCTTTGGAACCAGTGTGTTGTTCCATGTCCAGTTCTAACTGTTGCTTCCTGGCCTGCATATAGGTTTCTCAAGAGGCAGGTCAGGTGGTTNTCTGGCATGCTGTGGTTCATGGGGTCACAAAGAGTCAGACATGACTGAGTGACTGAACTGAACTGAACTCAACTCTGCATAGAAGTTAAATAAGCAGGGTGACAATATACAGCCTTGACGTACTCCTTTTCCTCTTTGGAACCAGTGTGTTGTTCCATGTCCAGTTCTAACTGTTGCTTCCTGGCCTGCATATAGGTTTCTCAAGAGGCAGGTCAGGTGGTTTAGTATTCCCATCTCTTTCAGAATTTTCCACAGTTTATTGTGATCCATACAGTCAAAGGCTTTGGCATAGTCAATAAAGCAGCAATAGATGTTTTTCTGGAACTCTCTTGCTTTTTCCATGATCCAGCAAATGTTGGCAATTTGATCTCTTGTTCCTCTGCCTTTTCTAAAACCAGCTTAGACATCAGGAAGTTCAAGGTTCATGTATTCCTGAAGCCTGGCTTGGAGATTTTTGAGCATTGCGTTACTAGTGTGTGAGATGAATGCAATTGTGCAGCAGTTTGAGCATCCTTTGGCATTGCCTTTCTTTGGAATTGGAATGAAAACTGACCATTTCCAGTCCTGTGGCCACTGCTGAGTTTTCCAAATTTGCTGGCATATTGAGTCCAGCACTTTCACAGCATCATCTTTCAGAATTTGAAATGGCTCAACTGGAATTCCATCACCTCCACTGGCCTTGTTCATAGTGATGCTTTCTAAGGCCCACTTGACTTCACATTCCAGGATGTCTGGCTCTAGGTGAGTCATCACACCATCATGATTATCTTGGTCTTGAAGATCTTTTTGTACAGTTCTTCTGTGTATTCTCGCCACCTCTTCTTTGCTTCTGTTAGGTCCCTACTATTTCTGTCCTTTATCGAGCCCTTCTTTGCATGAAAAGTTCCCTTGGTATCTCTAATTTTCTTGAAGAAATCTCTAGTCTTTCCCATTCTGTTCTTTTCCTCTATTTCTTTGCATTGATCGCTGAGGAAGGCTTCCTATCACTCCTTGCTATTCTCTGGAACTCTGCATTCAAATGGTATATCTTTTCTTTTCTCCTTTGCTTTTTGCTTCTCTTCTCTTCACAGCTATTTGTAAGGCCTCCCCAGACAGCCATTTTGCTTTTTTGCATTTCTTTCCCTTGGGATGGTCTTGATCCCTATCTCCTGTACAATGTCAGGAACCTCCGTCCATAGTTCATCAGGCACTCTATCTATCAGATCTAGGCCCTTAAGTCTATTTCTCACTTCTACTGTATAATCATAAGGGATTTGATTTAGGTCATTTTTAGTAGGATAGAAAAGATCCATAACTGTTTTCAAGCATTTGAAAGGGAATTGTAAAAGGGACTGTATTCAGTTATGCTTCATCTCTACTGGGTATTGAAGGAGAAACAGGGGGCTTAATTTGCAGCAAAAGGAAGAATTCATTTAGAGATTCTTTTTTGGGTCCAAATTGTGATTAAACATTATAACTGTCAGTGAATAGAGACAAACTTCCATCCTTATTCATGTGAATATACATTCTTATTTCATGATTCTTTGATAATCGTCTATGGTCTCTTGCATTTCTTCAGAGTGTAAAGCAGTAAGGGGAGATATATTTGCTGGAAGACTTTTTCTTTCTAATCATATTATTTTTGTTTTAAGATAAAACCCATGATACATTGCTTTGATAGCTAAACAATTCTGTGAAAACTCATGCTAAAAAGAAATGTGCGAGGCCAGGTAAAGGCCATTTTAATTCTTTTTTTTGCCTTTCTCCTTTCTCTTTGGTCACAGGTAAATGTAGAATTCCCTTGAGAAGTTGCTGTGAAGTTGTGTGGGTTGCTACTTTCTCTGGCAGCATAGTCCATGGCCTGCCAATGCCTCTGAAGGGAGACAGACTCTGGACTTGTGGCACTTTTCAGGTTTGTTTCTTAAACTCACTTCATGGATAAACAGCTTCAGTGAGCTTTTCAAGTGATTCCCAGGAGGTAGAGCACCTCCCTACTGTTCTACATTAGAGAATAATTTAACAGACACTTAAAAGTATTTCACAGTCTCAGAATGGGAACATAAAATGAATTCAAGTATTTGAATTTTTGCCAAGTCCTTCAGACAAAATTCAAAAAGACTCTTTTCTGGTGGGCATATATTGAAATTTCCTTTTAGATTATGGTTAAACAGAGAGATTTGTGGCTTACATATTGTCTTCATAGTGTTTTTCTGCTATCAACTGAGCCCAGAGTTGGGAACCAATTAATAGATGCATGTATGATGTATGTGTGTGTGTGTGTGTGTGTGTGTGTGTGTGTGCATGCACATATGTGTTGTTCTACCCTTGTACCAATCAGAGAGCTATAGTAGCTTAAAAAGAAGGACAAGATAATAATTAAATATTTGGAAATTAAAGTGAGGTCCTGGAAAAATGGAAGCCATCATAATTTTGATGGCAGGTCCTAGAGATATGAGATTCTAATTCTGGTTCTGCAGTTTACGTTCCACATTGCAAATCCTTGGGCAAATTACTTAATTTCTCCAGTCTCAGTTACTTCATCCATAAATAAGGAATAATAAAAATGACTATCTCATAGAGTTGTTATAAGAATTAAATCAGACAATGAATATGAAATAAATCTTACATAATAAACATTCAATGTATCAGCTGTGTTTGCTAATGTTGAGGGGTAATGGTTGAAGAAAACCACAAGTGACAAAAATCTGCGGCTGAATTACTTGGTGTCATGACGTTTGCAATCTCAGCCTTCTGCAGAACAGGCTGGACAAGTGCCACTCCCTGGTAGGACAGGTGTCTGCTTCTGTGTACCTTGTCTGCTCCCAGAGGGCTCTTGTTCTAGAGTTGCTGCTTTGCAGTGCACCTGATGCTCCTGTTGGCAGTCTCTTGAGGATGCGGGTTTAGGTCTAGGGCCTTGCCAGATCAAGTGTGACAAAGTCTCCTGTCCCCATGAATATGTAACACACAAGGGTTTCAGCTGCTTCCATACCATTTACTTCTGGCTCCATTCCTGTGGGGTGAGTAATTAACATGGATTTTATAGCCACCTTAGGAGAGAAAAGGGACTAACCAAGCAAATACGAATGTGATGGAGATTTAATCATCTGCTGCTTCCTTCTCAGCAACCTACATGTATTGTGCTAATATTTTTCAGTTCCTAAAGTTCACCTGTGATGGAATTCTCATTTTTTTCTTTTAAATAATCATTTATCCCAAAGGAAGTTTTCTTATTAACAATAACAAAAATACACAAACTTGTCAGTTGTTTATCTTTTAAATTCTCTTTTATTTATTTAAATAGTTGTAGTTAGAAAAGAAAATAGGAACTCTCAAGTCTTGGGTTTCTATATATCAAACTGCATAAAGGATTCTCTTTGACCTTTCGGTAAATTTAACATAAAGTACTGGTATTCAACTAATTATGTTATTAAATGGCCACCACTCCTTGCTCTCTCTGCATTCCCCCTCAATTTCTGCACATTAGCATTACCTGACATTTTGATTCATGTGCACTCTGTAGAAGTAACAATAATAAACAACATTTATTGGGTGCTTCTTCACGCTTCCTGGTGGCTCAGACGGTAAAGCATCTGTCTACAATGCGGGAGACCTGGGTTCAATCCCTGGGTTGGGAAGATCCCCTGGAGAAGGAAATGGCAATCCACTCCAGTACTATTGCCTGGAAAATCCCATGGACAGAGGAGCCTGGTAGGCTACAGTCCATGGGGTTGCAAAGAATCGGGCACGACTGAGTGACTTCACTTTCACTTTCTATACACTAGACTGTTTCCTAAACCCTTGTAGAAGACATCAGGAGAAGCAAGAAAAAATAAATGTGCATGCTTTCTGNAAATCCCATGGACAGAGGAGCCTGGTAGGCTACAGTCCATGGGGTTGCAAAGAATCGGGCACGACTGAGTGACTTCACTTTCACTTTCTATACACTAGACTGTTTCCTAAACCCTTGTAGAAGACATCAGGAGAAGCAAGAAAAAATAAATGTGCATGCTTTCTGATATTCCTTAGGGTGAAAGCTCAGTGACTCACTTTATCTTTTGGATAGAGGGATCCAGACTTGTGAATTTACTTCTGGTAAGGCGCGAACACTCCTGGTCTGCATGTGTGTTGATGTTTTGAAAACAAGGTACCAGTTTATCATATCAGTCAATTATTTTTATAAGTGACTAGGTCCTTAGTGGCTAATTTTAAATCTTGCTCAAGTTTCTCGTCTCTTCCATATTGGGGTTCCTGTTTTAGGTTCAGATAACATAGGTTAATATAATTATTAGTTTAATTAATGTACATTTTGAAAATCTGTCTCATTAAATAGCTCAAATATGTTTCAAAGGCAAATGGAAAGTGACTTTAAGAGTGTCTGAAGTTTCCTTTAATTAGGACGATTATCTATAGTCTTAAAATGAGAGGAAAAGATACTACTTAGCAAGCATATATATATTTTAGATCTTTAAACTTTATTTTTGTCAGTTAATATGAACAAAACACCATTATAGAATCCAAAAAAAGCGTTGAGGTATTTCTTCTCATTCCTAATCTCATTAAAAATTCTGTTGTTTAATCCCTTTTAAAGATAACTCTTTAAGGACCTGTATTTTATCCTTCATTACCTTCATACACTCATTGGATGGTTTATGATCATTTTGAGCTGCTGTCCCTACAATGTGAATTCTATTTGAAGATGATTTTATCCAAACCTAGTTTCATGAAAACACTGTACTGAAAATTACCTATATAGGAGACTATAATAGCCATACTTTAATTTGAGTAGATACAAAAATTCTTCTTTCCATGTACTTTTTGGAGCATCTTCCTATACTAGAAAATAAACCTTTCATGAGTAGGGTTCATATTCCATGCTTCATTTCCCTGCAATGATATGAATAGGCAACCAGCAGATTATGCTCATTGTCTCATCTTCAGCACAGCCTCTGAAAAAACATCCTGTATGACTTTGTTACATATATACAATAGTAGATATTTAATTTTCTTTGTTTTCTATTTCCCAAAATATGTGGATCTCAAATAATATTCAGCTAGGAAAATAGATTTATGTAGAGTACAACAGCTAGGTAAATAGATAAGAATACCAGAATGATAATTATTTAAATTCTCTAAAGTATAAGGGATGGACTTCCCTGGTGGCTCAGACAGTAAAGCGTCTGTCTACAATGTGGGAGACCCAGGTTCGATCCCTGGNGCTGAGTGCTGAAGAATTGATGCTTTTGAACTGTGGTGTTGGAGAAGACTCTTGAGAGTCCCTTGGACTACAGGGAGATTCAACCAGTCCATCCTAAAGGAAATCAGTCCTGGTGTTCACTGGAAGGACTGTTGTTGAAGCTGAAATGCCAATACTTTGGCCACCTGATCTGAAGAACTGACTCATTTGAAAAGACTCTCATGTTGGGAAAGATTGAAGGCAGAGATCTTTAGATGGCATCACCAACTCAATAGACATGAGTTTGGGTATATATACTCTAGGAGCTGTCTCTTATACACATCTAGATGTGTATAAGAGACAGGTCTAGTCAAGGCTATGGCTTTTCCATTGGTCATGTATGGATGTGAGAGTTGGACTGTGAAGAAAGCTGAGCGCCGAAGAATTGATGCTTTTGAACTGCAGTGTTGGAGAAGACTCTTGAAAGTCCCTTGGACTGCAAGGAGATCCAACCAGTCCGTTCTAAAGGAGGTCAGTCCTGGGTGTTCATTGGAAGGACTGATGCTAAAGCTGAAACTCCAATACTTTGGCCACCTCATGCGAAGAGTTGACTCATTGGAAAAGACTGATGCTGGGAGGGATTGGGGGCAGGAGGAGAAGGGGACAACAGAGGATGAGATGGCTTGATGTCATCATTGACTCAATGGACGTGAGTCTGAGTGAACTCCGGGAGTTGGTGATGGACAGGGAGTTCTGGCATGCTGTGGTTCATGGGGTCACAAAGAGTCAGACATGACTGAGTGACTGAACTGAACTGAACTCAACTCTGCATAGAAGTTAAATAAGCAGGGTGACAATATACAGCCTTGACGTACTCCTTTTCCTCTTTGGAACCAGTGTGTTGTTCCATGTCCAGTTCTAACTGTTGCTTCCTGGCCTGCATATAGGTTTCTCAAGAGGCAGGTCAGGTGGTTTAGTATTCCCATCTCTTTCAGAATTTTCCACAGTTTATTGTGATCCATACAGTCAAAGGCTTTGGCATAGTCAATAAAGCAGCAATAGATGTTTTTCTGGAACTCTCTTGCTTTTTCCATGATCCAGCAAATGTTGGCAATTTGATCTCTTGTTCCTCTGCCTTTTCTAAAACCAGCTTAGACATCAGGAAGTTCAAGGTTCATGTATTCCTGAAGCCTGGCTTGGAGATTTTTGAGCATTGCGTTACTAGTGTGTGAGATGAATGCAATTGTGCAGCAGTTTGAGCATCCTTTGGCATTGCCTTTCTTTGGAATTGGAATGAAAACTGACCATTTCCAGTCCTGTGGCCACTGCTGAGTTTTCCAAATTTGCTGGCATATTGAGTCCAGCACTTTCACAGCATCATCTTTCAGAATTTGAAATGGCTCAACTGGAATTCCATCACCTCCACTGGCCTTGTTCATAGTGATGCTTTCTAAGGCCCACTTGACTTCACATTCCAGGATGTCTGGCTCTAGGTGAGTCATCACACCATCATGATTATCTTGGTCTTGAAGATCTTTTTGTACAGTTCTTCTGTGTATTCTCGCCACCTCTTCTTTGCTTCTGTTAGGTCCCTACTATTTCTGTCCTTTATCGAGCCCTTCTTTGCATGAAAAGTTCCCTTGGTATCTCTAATTTTCTTGAAGAAATCTCTAGTCTTTCCCATTCTGTTCTTTTCCTCTATTTCTTTGCATTGATCGCTGAGGAAGGCTTCCTATCACTCCTTGCTATTCTCTGGAACTCTGCATTCAAATGGTATATCTTTTCTTTTCTCCTTTGCTTTTTGCTTCTCTTCTCTTCACAGCTATTTGTAAGGCCTCCCCAGACAGCCATTTTGCTTTTTTGCATTTCTTTCCCTTGGGATGGTCTTGATCCCTATCTCCTGTACAATGTCAGGAACCTCCGTCCATAGTTCATCAGGCACTCTATCTATCAGATCTAGGCCCTTAAGTCTATTTCTCACTTCTACTGTATAATCATAAGGGATTTGATTTAGGTCATTTTTAGTAGGATAGAAAAGATCCATAACTGTTTTCAAGCATTTGAAAGGGAATTGTAAAAGGGACTGTATTCAGTTATGCTTCATCTCTACTGGGTATTGAAGGAGAAACAGGGGGCTTAATTTGCAGCAAAAGGAAGAATTCATTTAGAGATTCTTTTTTGGGTCCAAATTGTGATTAAACATTATAACTGTCAGTGAATAGAGACAAACTTCCATCCTTATTCATGTGAATATACATTCTTATTTCATGATTCTTTGATAATCGTCTATGGTCTCTTGCATTTCTTCAGAGTGTAAAGCAGTAAGGGGAGATATATTTGCTGGAAGACTTTTTCTTTCTAATCATATTATTTTTGTTTTAAGATAAAACCCATGATACATTGCTTTGATAGCTAAACAATTCTGTGAAAACTCATGCTAAAAAGAAATGTGCGAGGCCAGGTAAAGGCCATTTTAATTCTTTTTTTTGCCTTTCTCCTTTCTCTTTGGTCACAGGTAAATGTAGAATTCCCTTGAGAAGTTGCTGTGAAGTTGTGTGGGTTGCTACTTTCTCTGGCAGCATAGTCCATGGCCTGCCAATGCCTCTGAAGGGAGACAGACTCTGGACTTGTGGCACTTTTCAGGTTTGTTTCTTAAACTCACTTCATGGATAAACAGCTTCAGTGAGCTTTTCAAGTGATTCCCAGGAGGTAGAGCACCTCCCTACTGTTCTACATTAGAGAATAATTTAACAGACACTTAAAAGTATTTCACAGTCTCAGAATGGGAACATAAAATGAATTCAAGTATTTGAATTTTTGCCAAGTCCTTCAGACAAAATTCAAAAAGACTCTTTTCTGGTGGGCATATATTGAAATTTCCTTTTAGATTATGGTTAAACAGAGAGATTTGTGGCTTACATATTGTCTTCATAGTGTTTTTCTGCTATCAACTGAGCCCAGAGTTGGGAACCAATTAATAGATGCATGTATGATGTATGTGTGTGTGTGTGTGTGTGTGTGTGTGTGTGTGCATGCACATATGTGTTGTTCTACCCTTGTACCAATCAGAGAGCTATAGTAGCTTAAAAAGAAGGACAAGATAATAATTAAATATTTGGAAATTAAAGTGAGGTCCTGGAAAAATGGAAGCCATCATAATTTTGATGGCAGGTCCTAGAGATATGAGATTCTAATTCTGGTTCTGCAGTTTACGTTCCACGTTGCAAATCCTTGGGCAAATTACTTAATTTCTCCAGTCTCAGTTACTTCATCCATAAATAAGGAATAATAAAAATGACTATCTCATAGAGTTGTTATAAGAATTAAATCAGACAATGAATATGAAATAAATCTTACATAATAAACATTCAATGTATCAGCTGTGTTTGCTAATGTTGAGGGGTAATGGTTGAAGAAAACCACAAGTGACAAAAATCTGCGGCTGAATTACTTGGTGTCATGACGTTTGCAATCTCAGCCTTCTGCAGAACAGGCTGGACAAGTGCCACTCCCTGGTAGGACAGGTGTCTGCTTCTGTGTACCTTGTCTGCTCCCAGAGGGCTCTTGTTCTAGAGTTGCTGCTTTGCAGTGCACCTGATGCTCCTGTTGGCAGTCTCTTGAGGATGCGGGTTTAGGTCTAGGGCCTTGCCAGATCAAGTGTGACAAAGTCTCCTGTCCCCATGAATATGTAACACACAAGGGTTTCAGCTGCTTCCATACCATTTACTTCTGGCTCCATTCCTGTGGGGTGAGTAATTAACATGGATTTTATAGCCACCTTAGGAGAGAAAAGGGACTAACCAAGCAAATACGAATGTGATGGAGATTTAATCATCTGCTGCTTCCTTCTCAGCAACCTACATGTATTGTGCTAATATTTTTCAGTTCCTAAAGTTCACCTGTGATGGAATTCTCATTTTTTTCTTTTAAATAATCATTTATCCCAAAGGAAGTTTTCTTATTAACAATAACAAAAATACACAAACTTGTCAGTTGTTTATCTTTTAAATTCTCTTTTATTTATTTAAATAGTTGTAGTTAGAAAAGAAAATAGGAACTCTCAAGTCTTGGGTTTCTATATATCAAACTGCATAAAGGATTCTCTTTGACCTTTCGGTAAATTTAACATAAAGTACTGGTATTCAACTAATTATGTTATTAAATGGCCACCACTCCTTGCTCTCTCTGCATTCCCCCTCAATTTCTGCACATTAGCATTACCTGACATTTTGATTCATGTGCACTCTGTAGAAGTAACAATAATAAACAACATTTATTGGGTGCTTCTTCACGCTTCCTGGTGGCTCAGACGGTAAAGCATCTGTCTACAATGCGGGAGACCTGGGTTCAATCCCTGGGTTGGGAAGATCCCCTGGAGAAGGAAATGGCAATCCACTCCAGTACTATTGCCTGGAAAATCCCATGGACAGAGGAGCCTGGTAGGCTACAGTCCATGGGGTTGCAAAGAATCGGGCACGACTGAGTGACTTCACTTTCACTTTCTATACACTAGACTGTTTCCTAAACCCTTGTAGAAGACATCAGGAGAAGCAAGAAAAAATAAATGTGCATGCTTTCTGATATTCCTTAGGGTGAAAGCTCAGTGACTCACTTTATCTTTTGGATAGAGGGATCCAGACTTGTGAATTTACTTCTGGTAAGGCGCGAACACTCCTGGTCTGCATGTGTGTTGATGTTTTGAAAACAAGGTACCAGTTTATCATATCAGTCAATTATTTTTATAAGTGACTAGGTCCTTAGTGGCTAATTTTAAATCTTGCTCAAGTTTCTCGTCTCTTCCATATTGGGGTTCCTGTTTTAGGTTCAGATAACATAGGTTAATATAATTATTAGTTTAATTAATGTACATTTTGAAAATCTGTCTCATTAAATAGCTCAAATATGTTTCAAAGGCAAATGGAAAGTGACTTTAAGAGTGTCTGAAGTTTCCTTTAATTAGGACGATTATCTATAGTCTTAAAATGAGAGGAAAAGATACTACTTAGCAAGCATATATATATTTTAGATCTTTAAACTTTATTTTTGTCAGTTAATATGAACAAAACACCATTATAGAATCCAAAAAAAGCGTTGAGGTATTTCTTCTCATTCCTAATCTCATTAAAAATTCTGTTGTTTAATCCCTTTTAAAGATAACTCTTTAAGGACCTGTATTTTATCCTTCATTACCTTCATACACTCATTGGATGGTTTATGATCATTTTGAGCTGCTGTCCCTACAATGTGAATTCTATTTGAAGATGATTTTATCCAAACCTAGTTTCATGAAAACACTGTACTGAAAATTACCTATATAGGAGACTATAATAGCCATACTTTAATTTGAGTAGATACAAAAATTCTTCTTTCCATGTACTTTTTGGAGCATCTTCCTATACTAGAAAATAAACCTTTCATGAGTAGGGTTCATATTCCATGCTTCATTTCCCTGCAATGATATGAATAGGCAACCAGCAGATTATGCTCATTGTCTCATCTTCAGCACAGCCTCTGAAAAAACATCCTGTATGACTTTGTTACATATATACAATAGTAGATATTTAATTTTCTTTGTTTTCTATTTCCCAAAATATGTGGATCTCAAATAATATTCAGCTAGGAAAATAGATTTATGTAGAGTACAACAGCTAGGTAAATAGATAAGAATACCAGAATGATAATTATTTAAATTCTCTAAAGTATAAGGGATGGACTTCCCTGGTGGCTCAGACAGTAAAGCGTCTGTCTACAATGTGGGAGACCCAGGTTCGATCCCTGGGTTTGGAAGATCCCCTGGAGAAGGAAATGGCAATCACTCCAGGACTATTGCCTGGAAAATCCCATGGACAGAGGAGCCTGGTAGGCTACAGTCCATGGGGCTGCAAAGAGTCGGACATGACTGAGCGACTTCACTTCATTTCACTTCAAAGTATAAGGGAGGGAGGAATAGAGTGAAAAAGAATAAAATGTTCAAATAATTTATATAAAATATAGTATTAATTTTGAATTTTATACTATATGAAAAAAAATCGTATTAGCAAATGGTAACAATAAGCCTTCATTTTAGAAAAATAGAAAGAAAATATTACAATTTAAGTCTCTACCAGGTTTAAATTATTTCAAATTATGGATTTGATTGGTCCAGATCAAGAGAGCAAGAGTTACTTGAATTTATTTTTAAATGACATATGGAATAAAAGGAAAATAAAAATATCTTTGGCATGTTAGATGCTGTTATAGATAATATATCCATTCATGCTTACAATTGCAAGAGCATTTTAAATTATGTAAAGGGTGAAACTTTGAACCTAATTTGTTATATTGCCAAATTCCCACAAGATGGCAGAATTTCAGAGCATTTAAAAATATGTGCCTGGATAGGTAGCTAGAATTATTTTAAATCTTGTAACTAGGTTAAGCACAAATCCTGTTTTCTGATCACTGATGCAAATAATGCTCACACAGAGCAGGGTCCAAGTCTTCCTCTTGTTATTTACAGCTTCTACTAAACCAAAGTAAAGAAACAATGGATTGCATGGGATTTACAATACTCCTCAGGCAGAGAACCACTTGTTTTATAACTCTAATTTGAGGTTATTCATAATCAGTAAGGAAGGTACTGCCTCATTTGCAGGTTTCATTTATTTTATTCATGAGGGTCAGAGATAAGCTGAGATGCAGTCTAACAGATGGAACTCTACATCTTGATATATCAGAGATTCCGGTTACCATGGCTCTGTGGAGTAAGGAGTGAGGAGTGAGGAGTGGGGAGCAGTCAGTTCTGCCTTTCACCAGGCTTGTCCTTATAGATCTTAAATGATTAGATTCTAGTTGATAAGGATTTGATATGCTCTCAATGATGGGGCTTCCCTTGTGGCTCAATGGTAAAGAATATGCCTGCAGTGCAGGAGATGTGGGTTCGATCCCCTAGAGAAGGAAATGGAAACCCACTCCAGTATTCTTGTCTGGAAAATCTCATGGGCAGAGGAGACTGGCGGGCTACCATCCATGGGGTCGCAAGAGTCGGACACAACTTAGCAACTAAACAACAGCAGCAACAACAACAATGCTCTTGATGGTACACACTTGTTAAAATCCTTAGGCAAGCAAACTCCGGTTCTTCCTTTCCTCCTTTCCTCCCTCTCCCTCCCTCTTTCCTCACCTCCCTCTCTCTCTCCTCTTTATTTCTTTCTTTCTCTTTCATGCTAGTAGTGCTGCAGCTGATAGTCACTCACCCAGGACAAACCTCTAAGAAACCATTATGCTTCCACAGCTTATGAAAGGAGATGGCGTTATTAGAGCCACATTGAACTGAGCTACTCTTGAGTTGAGTTACAGCCTAAGAGACAGAGCTTTGAAACTAACACCTATTTCAAATGTTGCCTGAGTTTACATTTGTCTTCTTTTTGTCATCATAGATGGTGCTTTTATATTCTTTAATTTTTTGCCAATCTTTATCTATGGATAGGGTCATCTGGGGATAAATGACATTTCTTGTTTGAAGTCACCTTTCAAAATTAAACTGTTAGAAGCTAAATTAGATGTTAAACAGTTCCTTCATTTGATAAGTAAGATATATATAATTTTGAAAATCATTATATCTAAGTGATAATCTGGGTGCTAAGATTATAATTCAGTCTGAATTCACCTGGAATGTACCCAGTGCTAATGGGAGACTGTTTATATTACAAGATGCCAAAACTCATAAGAAAAAAAGTTACTGACTTACTAATAGCAAGCCTCTCTCAACTGATGATGAAGAATGTATTTTCTCATAATGTTGGAACTGTTTATTAATTATGGGATTCATTTTTTACGATGTTAGGTGGGGTATTTGAACCTGAGAAGTGATTACCTTAGATGGTTAGGTGGAAGCTTATGTTTATAACTGATACACACTTGAGAGGAAGTTTATTTATGTGAGCTGAATTTGAGCTATTTCACATATTGTTTCCAAAATGCTTATAGGCACCATGAAGCCAATATTTCTTAAGATTCTGCAAACCAAATTGTTTTGGGCTCCCCAACCACCACATGGATACACAGCCACCGGAAAGGGTTACTGCAGCATCGATAACAAATAGCAGCTTTGAAGCTGCCAAGCTGCATAAAAATAATGCCAAAATAAATATCACCTGGAGGGGATACAAGACTCTTCTGGTGTCTACTTTTCCACCTCTGGTGTGCAGACTGACTGACACTGCTCCTGTTCCACCTCAACATGCACTTGAAAAAAAGTTCAAGGTGATTCTGTTTATGAGAGCTCTTGGTATGAAATGATTTTCTTCTGGGAAGAAAAAAAAGAGCTCCTGAATATAGAAGAATTCTGTCAGTTCTTTTCATCTTGAGGTTTGGAAAAACAGTTAGCAACATAGGAAGTTAACCCCATTTAACAATATTTCAGAGATGATTATTTTATCCTACTCCCTACCCTAATGATTACATATGAAAATACAAAATTCAGTTGCAGAGAACTGAATCAACAATTTTAGTTTAAATGTAATGAGATTTACTACTGAATATTAAATAGCTTATAGAATTATTGTGAAGAATAGACTCCCAAAGGCACGCCACAGAAATAGGCTGCAAAGCTGCTGCTGCTACTGCTTCTATCAAGTGGTTTCCTGTCATCCCTACTACAGTCCACCCCAGCAAGTGAGTGCATTGCACTTGCCTTTCTCCAACTTACCTCAGTTTAGAAATCAAGTCTCTAATAAGTGTGCCTAATGGAAAACAGTAGTTGCAAGGAAGTTGGGCATATTTTTCATAGTGAAAATTATGGCAATAAAGATAACTGAATTTTTATGATTAATTTTATTATTATCTGGGTAAAAATGTAACCCTTGGAATGCTAAATTAAATACTGCACAAATATTTACTCAAAATGTGTTTGATGAAAATTTTTATACCTACCTTCTTTTAGCTTTATCCTTGTAGAAAATGTGGCAGAATATTGTATGCAGTTCTGGTCCTAATGTTTAATAAAAGGCAAGCAAAGCTTATAACTAAAAATAAGCTGAAAACAATAGAATGGTTTCAGATAAGGTTGATAACATACCTAGCATTTTAGGTTGTTGTAAAGATTAGCGATAGCTTGCTACCTGCTTTAGTACTTAGTACAACACCAGAAAGTGTTTTTTTATTGCTACTTTGTTAGAGACAGAATGCCATGAAGTGGACAATTGATGTAACCCATGTGACAAAGCTCATTTCCTGATATATGTATGTAATCCTTGTGGCATTCTTCATATTCTGATATATGTGAGCCACATACAGACTTTCAAGTCTTGCATTTCATACATTCTTCATATTACCTTGTGTTTAATCAGTTGCACTACAAATCTTTTCATCTCCCCTACACTCCTATCCTTATTCCACCCCACAAACTGCTCACGTTATCATCATTTTTATTGTGACAGTCTGCCACCAGATATCTGCAATGGCTTCATAGTGTGCTTACAGTTTTTTCTAAGTACAAAACCATTTCACCAAAAGTTTAGTCTTACTTGTAGAGAGGAGGGCAGAGGAGGGTGGAAGAGGACTGGGAGAAAATGAAGATGGATAGGAAAGATGCAGAGTTTAAAATGTAGGTAAAAGACAAGGGGGATAGTAGTAGATAGATAAGTGGATATTTAGATGATAGCTAGACAGATAATTTGCAGTTATTTAGCTACTAAATTGTGTCCAACTCTTTTGTGACCCCATGGACTATATAGCCTGCCAGGTTCCTCTGTCCATGAGATTTCCCACTCAAGAATACTGAAGTGAGTTACGTTTTCCCTCTCCAGTGGATCTTCTTTTTGGGTCATCCCCCAAAAGATGTCTTTTTTATTATAGGGGACTGGAATGCAAAAGTAGGAAGTCAAGAAACACCTGGAGTAACAGGCAAATTTGGCCTTAGAGTACCCAATGAAGCAGGGCAAAGGCTAATAGAGTTTTGCCAAGAGAACGCACAGGTCATAGCAAACACCCTCTTCCAACAACATAAGAGAAGACTCTACACATGGACATCACCAGATGGTCAACAC
>SJYX01007152.1:723498-748664 GCA_006410675.1 Oreotragus oreotragus
GAATCAAGATTGCCGGGAGAAATACCGATAACCTCAGATATGCTGATGACACCACCCTATGGCAGAAAGTGAGGAAGAACTAAAGAGCCTCTTGATGAAAGTGAAAGAGGAAGGTGAAAGAGTTGGCTTAAAGCTCAACATTCAGAAAATGAAGATCATGGCATCTAGTCCCATCACTTCATGGGAAATAGATGGGGAAACAGTGGAAACAGTGTCAGACTTTATTTTTTCGGGCTCCAAAATCACTGCAGATGGTGATTGCAGCCATGAAATTAAAGACGCTTACTCCTTGGAAGGAAAGCTATGACCAACCTAGATAGCATACTAAAAAGCAGAGACATTACTTTGCAAACAAAGGCCCGTCTAGTCAAAGCTATGGTTTTTCCAGTGGCCATGTATGGATGTGAGAGTTGGAGTATAAAGACAATCGAGGGCCCAAGAACTGATGCTTTTGAACTGTGGTGTTGGAGAAGACTCTTGAGTGTCCCTTGGACTGCAAGGAGATCCAACCAGTCCATCCTAAGGGAGATCAGTCCTGGGTGTTTATTGGAAGGACAAATGTTGAAGCTGAAACTCCAATATTTGGCCACCTACTGCGAAGAGCTGACTCATTTGAAAAGACCCTGATCCTGGGTAAGATTGAGAGCAGGAGGAGAAGGGGATGACAGAGGATGAGATGGTTGGATGGCATCACCGACTCGATGGACATGGGTTTGGGTGGACTCTGGGAGTTGATGATGGACAGGGAGGCCTGGCATGCTGCAATTCATGGGGTCACAAAGAGTCGGACATGACTGAGTGACTGTACTGAACTGCACTGCACTGAGTGGGTCTTCTTGATCCAGGGATCAAACCCAAGTCTCCTGTACTGCAGGCAAATTCTGTACTGCTGAGCCACTGGGGTAATAGGTGAAATTAGTTAGAGAGGATAGAGCTGAAAGTTAGGACAGCAGTGTGATGAAGCAGAGTCTGTATCATATAGCATGAGCAGATCTTTCAGTGAGGGTTGGGAGACCCAGCTTCTGTATTTGTAACCTAAGTCTGTAAGTCTCTCTCTGCTCTAATACAAACTGCTTGGTTCATGTGATCCAAAACCACATAATTCTAGATGAAGAAGGGCTATATATTTTTGGACACATTTATAAGCATTGTGCCCTGGTAACAAATCTAAGAGTTGAGGAAGAACTTCTGTAGGATGCTTTTTGGTTTTTGTTTTTCTCTCATTCTTCCCTCCCTTCATCTTTTTCTTCCTTCCTTCCTTCCATTTTCTTTCGTTGTAATTTTTCCATTACCACTGTATTTCCATTATACTTTCTCAAAGAAATCAATATTTATTTTTCCTGAATAGGAAAATAACATGTTTGTTGCAACAATAAACACTAAGAATAAAAAGAAACCCCTATTTTCACATTGGGCAATTATGTTGTTTCTTGTTTTTTGTTGTTATAAGCAGTCTTATGACATTAGACATTTAGACATGTCAATGGTCATTTCTTGTAGATAAATTCTTAGAAATGAAATTCTTGAGGAAGAATCCACTTATTTTAAGGATTTGATAACGTATTTCCTTTTCTGCCTCCCTTTATTCCCTCCCTCCAGTAAATATAGGTATAAGAATACTTTTTTATGCCCAGCAGCCCAGATGGTAAAGCATCTGCCTACAATTACGGGAGATCCGGGTTTGATCCCTGGGTCGGGAAGATCCCCTGGAGAAGGAAATGGCAACCTACTCCAGTATCATTGCTTGGAAAATCCCATGGACCAAGGAGCCTGGTAGGCTACAGTCCATGGGCTTGCAAAGAGTCGGACACGACTGAGCGACTTCACTTCACTTCACTTCATTTCTCACTTTATTGATCTTTTAAATTGTTTTTGATTATTGGGTGAAAATAGCATCTAATGTATGTGTTAATTTGTATTTCATTGGTTAATAGTGAATCTGAAAAATATTTTCTTACAGTTTTGGCCATTTGTAGCAGGCAATATTAGTATCATAGCTTATCACATTATTTTTTAAGAAATGCCATTATCAACTCTTTGTAGCAAAAGTGGTGAGTCCCTGCTAAGTAACTTCTTGTGTATTATTTTACGTGAAGAAAAGGAAAACTTTTAAACTGTGTTGCTTGGTAGCAATCTCTAAGATAAAAAGTACTCTGTATCTATGCTTTATATCTTTACACAAAATTGATCTAACTTTAGATTTTCTGTTTTATTCTGTTTGGCTAGATAGGGGTGCTATAATGGAAATATGTTTTGCATATTTCTAGTGTGATATTTCTAGTAATCTTACCATATTCAATTTGCCATAGTTCTATTTTCCAGCATCAATTACACTTGGCCAACTTTTCCATATTTGCTGAAGTAGGGTCTCATCTGCTTTAATAGAACTGTATTTATTAGGGAGTTCTCTATGGATAATGTTAGAGAGTAACATGGGTTGTTGCCCAAATAACAGTAGCGTTCACTTTAGAATTATCTTGCAATAAAACCTTCACAGTGCCTTAGCGACATTAACTGATAGGTGTCTTTATTATCCATCTGCCACCCCCCCTTTTGTTTTAATAGAACTGGGCTCTTAAAGTTTGGAACAAAATAGGCAAGAATAAGTCAAACATTTTCCATAATACTGTTGAAATGAGTGAGGAAAGGATCCAGGACCTCTGTCAGTTTCTTGTTTAATTTCAGATTTCTGATTTTCATTTAAAGCCATCTTTCCTTCACTGATGAGTTCTGCTTGCATAGCTGGCTAATGTGTGACTAATACACTAACTGCTTCTTCCCCAGTGGAGAGAACAAGATCATTTGGAAGAGATTCAATTCCAAACCTTCTCCTATCAGGTTTGCTTTATTAGCTTTGGTGTCTAGGTAGTCACAGTGTGCCTTATTCCTGCTGCAAGTGGAATTGTTTGCTAGCAGAGGAAAGCATTCTTTACCCTTGAAAAACCTTCAAAGTGAGCAAAAATTGCTGTGATGCAAACTCTGGGAAGAAATTTGTAAACCTTTGAGCCATTGGCATTGCTATTTCAAACATTTTAGTGTCTGTCCTTCCTATTGCATCACGTTTTTTATCTGTCTTGTTATATCAGAAAAATTATTTTGTTTGCTCTAGTAGGCATAAGGATATGATCTGAAGACAAAATCAAGATGCCAAGGCAATGTAATCTAGCAAGTGAGGACACTGTTGGAATTTCAGGAACATTCCATAGGAAAAAAAATCATTGGCTAAGCTTGTCTGCTTTTCACCCTTTTCTTTTAGTCATTTCTCTGGCAACCTATTGACTAATATTCTTGGATGGTTAATCCAAGTAACCATCAGCCCACACTATTCTACAATGAATCACTTGCATACTTTTCAGAGGCATATGTGGTTTCAGGGCAGTATTCTATGTCTGTTAAATAGTATTGTGTTTAATTAATTGAACTGAGTTTAAAAAAATCCCTAAAGATTCCTGGGCAGAGACAGTTTAGTCTTGGAGTTCTTAGTTCCCTAATACAAACCTGAAGATGGAATCTTTTTTGTTTTATCAAGAAAGAGACGAAGTAAATAGCCACTGCATTGATTTAAAGAAGGCAAATATTCTACCTGACAAAGCAGTTTAAGACATAAAGCAAAGCAGCAAGCTTTGAGAGAGAAAATATTAAAAATACAGAAGTCAGAATTGTCTTTCCAAATATAAGTGAGAAGAGAAAGGAAGTTGCATAAAAACACAAAGGACTCAAAATTTCCAGTCTTCACATACAATTCGAAGAAGGGAGCACTAATATTGCCAAATGTCAATTAAGAGGTAAAATTAAGTTTTTGAAACAATGAGGTATAAAATCTATTGTGGCAATATCTGACAGATGGAACTTGGATGAGACAAGTGAGATGAGCCATGTGATGCAGTACAAAGAGTGAACGGAGAGTGAACGGCAAAACTGGCTGTAACTGAGCAGGAAAGAAAGACTTAAAGGGACAAGCAACAACCAAAGAAATATCGTGGCCACTAAAAGATGTGAAACTTAAGCCAGGAGCTACAAGATGCCACAGCCTTGCCCTCAGTCTTGACTGCTAAGGTCCCTTGGTAACAAATTAAATCTCTTTGGGAGAATCTTAAGAGATTTTATTGAAACTTAAGAGAGTTTATTAAGTCTCTTTGGGAGGTTTTATGGAGGCAATGAGAGGCAACCCATTGCCAGCCTGAGCTAGAGGTTTTCACAAAAAAGTATAACCCCCAGAGTTGTAGTTCTATGACAGGCTCCATCCCATTTCTAACATGTCCATCACCTTCCTGTAATGGAAAAGTGTGCAGTGAGGTGAAATCTAGTTGGAAAAATTTGAACCCTCGGCTCGTTCTCCTTGGCTATTCCAAAAAGTCAACACTACACTCAGTATCGGGTTATTCTCCCTTTGTTTCTTCTCACGCCCTTCATCCACTTCACTTTTTTTCTGTCCAGCTCTGTGACCCACCAAGAATGACTTCTGTGTGAACTGCTTCCCTTCCTGGGTTGCCTGGTTGGATGTTTTCAATTGTATTTCACCAACAAGAGGCGTTGGCAGGAGACTAAATAGCCGAGGGAGAGAGGCTCAAATATTTCTCTCTGCTTTCCTCCCTCAGCATCTCTGGCAGTCGTTTCCCCCCCCTCAGCATCTCTGGCAATCATCGTTCCCCACCATTGCCTCCTCAGGTGGCCCACTCCTCCACATTTCCAGCTCTCCATGGGTTCAGGTAATGCATTTCTTTTAGTCCTTTCAACCCTGGTGTTAGTGATGACCTTCCAGTAAGTTAGCCTCTGAGGGTCTCTCCATTCTTTGTTTATTCTCTTTTCTCAGGTCACATTTCTCATCTTTTAAAGGAGTCCCTTTACCAAAGTCTCTTTATTTGAATCACTTGGGAGTAAAATCTGTTTCCTGCTAGGGGACTTGATTGATACAATGTCCAACCTGAATGGTCTTTTCTTCTTTAGTTTTTATATGAAGAAAAAATAGGAATTTTTCATTGTTCTAATTATATCTTTGCTTATTGGAGCATGTATCATGAAAGTATATGTTTTTACGCATTTAAATGGATAAAAAAGAGAAAAAGGAGGCATAGGTTTTGATATGTCATTTTGCCTTAATGTGGTATGTTCATCAGTAAATAGTTTGAGAAATAAAATTGGAATATTTTGTCCTANACCAAAGTCTCTTTATTTGAATCACTTGGGAGTAAAATCTGTTTCCTGCTAGGGGACTTGATTGATACAATGTCCAACCTGAATGGTCTTTTCTTCTTTAGTTTTTATATGAAGAAAAAATAGGAATTTTTCATTATTCTAATTATATCTTTGCTTATTGGAGCATGTATCATGAAAGTATATGTTTTTACGCATTTAAATGGATAAAAAAGAGAAAAAGGAGGCATAGGTTTTGATATGTCATTTTGCCTTAATGTGGTATGTTCATCAGTAAATAGTTTGAGAAATAAAATTGGAATATTTTGTCCTAAGTTCAAAAATATTTAGCCGTGAACCTTTTGTTGTGAATAATAATTATTAAATCAAAAGTATTTAGGAGAGCAGAGTCACAGAAGTAAATACTTCTCAAATCATTACACAGGGATGAGAGGTGAACTTTAAAACTGCTGTCGGAATACATGCTTTTAAAGACATAGGAAAATGTCATGTGACAGTGGAGATTATGCTGTAATTACAGGTGTCTAGTTATTTTGTGAGTTCGAAACACTTTGCATGTATTAAGAAATGTGCTATTTGAAATGAACTTTTAACATAAAAGCTGAAAACATTAAAAAAGCTACTTAAGAGAATGGAAGACAGATCTATTTAGTTTTTGTTTGGTGTTTTGTCTTGGATGGTGTACCCTAAAATACTTTTGGAGAAGATTAATTAGATCTGGCTGTGCAACTGAAAGAAATAGATGACTGTGGATTTTTATCATACTTATGAATTAATTTGTTGACTGTTCTCTCATATTTCCATCTAACGAGTTGTAGTTTCTGTGGCAACTGTAGGGATCAGAAAAGAGATCAATGACACAATATCTTTTCCTCAAAGGTCTTACTGCTTAGTGGGAAGGAATATGTGTATGAAAAAACTAGAAAACATTTGTAAGGTGACCGGATGGGTTACTCAGGATTCTTAGCTGCAAATGACAGAAATTTAGACTAATGAGATTACATTAAAATGAATTTATTGGTTCATATAACTGAGAAGTATAGGGAATAGAGTTACATTTTGGATCAATGGATACCATTAGGTTACTTATTTTCTTCCCATTCATCATCTCTTCTTTCTTCTGGTTGGCTTTAATTTCAGGCAATATCTTTCTACTTTGTGGTACAACTGGCTAATGGAGGAAAGTTGTAAACTCAGGTATCTTTGTAGCTAGCTGCTGCTGCTGCTGCTGAGTCATTTCAATCATGTCCGACTCTGTGTGACCCATAGACGGCAGCCAACCAGGCTCCCCCATCCCTGGGATTCTCCAGGCAAGAACACTGGAGTGGGTTGCCATTTCCTTCTCTAATGCATGAAAGTGAAAAGTGAAAGTGAAGTCCCTGAGTCGTGTCCAACCCTCAGTGACCCCATGGACTGCAGCCTACCAGGCTCCTCCATCCATGTGATTTTCCAGGCAGGAGTACTGGAGTGGGCAGTCCCAGTCAAAAGAAAATGGACTTTCTGAAACTTGTAGCTGAAGTTCCAGGAAAGGTTGTGATTGTTCTGTACTAAATCATGTGCCATCCCTGGATATCCTTGTGACCAGGTATTAGGGTGCTCATAAACTCAGATTTTCATAAAAAAGGTTTATAAGATGAGAAAAAGCATAGTTAACAAAAACTGTGATTATTGCAATCCACTACTATTTGTTTATTGACTGCTCAATGACAAATTTTCTTCCCATATGCATCATTTCAAAATGCCACTGCATGACAATGGAAGTAGTAGACTTCAAACCAATAATTCACTCATTCCCAAAGAGAGGAAAGTCATTGTCTCATCCAGATGCTGCCTACAGCTCCCCTGCCCTCACCCATATTAATTCAATCCCATTACATTTAAACTTTCGTCACTTGCAACATTCTACTTTGTAATATGTCTGTATTAGTCAGAGTTCTCATATAAAAGTAACAGAAAAATAGTGAAAACTATTTTAATTCAAAAGAAATTCATTGACACCTATAAATGAAAATTCTACAGTTGGATCTCAGGCATCATGAATTCAGGGATTAAAATGATGCTGTCGGGGCATCATCTTCCCTATTGGAGCCCCATTTTCCTCATAATCATTTTAATATGAAGGAATTTTTTTTTCTTAAATGGTAGCAAAACTGACCAGAAGTGTCTCTAGGCCTAACTCCATGGCACATCCAGCAATTCCAATGATTAGGGTCAGCTTGTTCAGCATTCAACAAAATTTCCAGGGATTGATCTGATTGACTTGGGAAAATTATCCATCCGTGAGCCAGGTGCTGCAGTTTGGTGTGGTGTGGTGTGGGGTGTGTGTGTGTTGGAGGTGGCGGTGGAATAGATGGATTGCTGGCTATTCTGTTGGTCATAGGGCATCCCTGGTGGTTCTGACAGTAAAGAATCTGCTTGCAATGTGGGAGACCTGGGTTTGATCCTTGGGTTGGGAAGATTCCCCTGGAGAAGGGAAAGGCTACCCACTCCAGTATTCTGGCCTGGGGAATTCCATAGACTGTATAGTCCATGGGGTCACAAAGAGTTGGACACAAATGAGCAACTTTCACTCTCCAGTGGTCATAATGATAGGATGAGGTCAACTCCATCTTGACAACATGGAATATGTTTCACATGAAAATTAGAATTGACTTATTTCAGCAGGAATAGTTTACACAGAAAAGTAGTGTAGACAAAGACCATAACTTCCACATAAAGTGAAGAAAATAAATTTGTCTTCACTGAGTTCCTGTAAAGTTCCTGGCATCTGGTATATTATTTCATATTTATCAAATACATTTGCTTCGAATCACAATAGTGGTGAGTGGTACAACTTTTTTTTTTTTGAATCTGCCTAGTAACTCATGGTATTTATATTTTCTACCTCTTTAAAGAAGGTGATTCTGAATTTCCTTCTTAGAAGAAATATCAGATTTTGGAAAACTAGGGAGAGGCTTGGGGCATTTGAAGAGAAAGATGGGTGATAAGCGGAGATGGAAAAGAAGAGGACATTCAAGAAATAAGGTTAGTGTTTAGTCTGATCAGAACTGGTGAGAAGAACTCTAGAGTGAAGCCATAAGACATGTCAATGCACCATACACACTGGGATCCTTGCATAGAAATCCTTAAATGCTCAGCTGTGATGTTTGGATTTGTCATGAAATATGGTTAAAAAATTTAAGAATTTTGAGCAGAAAGGATATTTGGTGAAAAGGATCTTGAGATTTTTATACAGTGGTATACAGGGGAATTCTGGAGAAGGCACTGGAGGCAAAGAGATAAGCTGCCAGACTGTTAGCAGCTTCTCTATGTGGTATAAGAATCTAGAATGAAGAGCAGGAAGAATCTAAAAAGTGAGATTCAGATGGATTATTTTGAAACTCTGAAATACAGATGAGTACTGGTAGAGAGTCTTAAAATGCAAATTTCAGGGATTCTCTTTCACGTGTTCATATTTGATAGGTCTGGAGCAGGGGCACAACAATATGTATTTTAGCAAAGAGTCAAGATGATTCAGATGCAGGTCATTCACAGACCACAGTTTCTTTCAGAGGCGGAATAGACAGGTGTTTGATTAACTGTGAAGGGCAATCAAGCTGGGAGAGAGGGGAGTCTGCTGCTGACGGTAATTGGAAGGTGGGAAAGGGCCTTGATTGTAGGGAAAATTGATGAATTCTGTTTAGATCATTCTTATTCACAGTTATATGTGAACTTTCACTGTGTACATTTCAGTTGGCATTTTCTAGGTGTATAAAGCTCTTGGTAAAAAGATGTACGGGAATGAAAGCTATTAGTACTTGTCCTTGATCAACAATACTGGAATTGCAATAAGAACTTACTGACTGTCTGGTTTGGGCAGAGTTTGACATAGGCTAGGGATTTGACTATAGTAATAAGACATATTGAAGCTGGTGTGTTTTTCAGAATGTCTGGTTGGACATTCTTTTCTTGTCTAGAAATTATGACTCTCTAATGGAGATCAGCCCTGGGATTTCTTTGGAAGGAATGATGTTAAAGCTGAAACTCCAGTACTTTGGCCACCTCATGCGAAGTTGACTCATTGGAAAAGACTCTGATGCTGGGAGGGATTGGGGGCAGGAAGAGAAGGGGACGACCGAGGATGAGATGGCTGGATGGCATCACTGACTCGATGGACGTGAGTTTGAGTGAACTCCGGGAGTTGGTGATGGACAGGGAGGCCTGGTGTGCTGCGACTCATGGGATCGCAGAGTCGGACACGACTGAGCAACTGAACTGAACTGACTGAATCTAATAGTATCTGAAAAATCAAGATGAGATTTTTGCTAGTATGACATATAGATTCTCACATTCTCTGGACAAACCTTACAGTGGCCAAGATATTAATAATGTTACTAATAAATTTTTACCCCATTAAGGCAACAGTACCTTGTGGGGCAAATTATTTATTTTATCTAAGTCTTTCTGTCAACTTACAGTATTTTCTTAATTTGCCAAAATACTTTAAAGAAAGGCCCACTACTCTGAGAAAATGCAAAGTTGGTAGGTTTTATGTCCTAATTTTCAGGTCCAGGCTATCCCTTTCTGGAGTTCTGTGAATCTTGCTGGGCAACCAAGATATTTTTGTGACATGATCACGTTTCACCTCGTATAGCTCCCTGCTACAATTTCAGTTGTTTCAATGAGGAAGGAAATATTTTCACTGATGTTGCATCAGTGTTTCTAAGTTATCATTTACAGAGGAAGCCCTTCACCTAAAGTATTTTCTCTCCATGATATTCTGGCTGGTTTCATGAAAGGTTGTTTTTATAGATCTGCTCATAGAGGAAATGCTTTTTCACAGTTTTCCTTTCTTGATGCTCACTCAGCCAAGACATCTGTCTAACCTAGTAGGGCTATAAGTTTACTTCTTTCATCTTAGTTCATGGTGACCCAGGTCAGTGTATGTATTTGTACAGAGTAAAGCAGGATTAAATGAAAATTTATCCCTTTTTGGAGTATTTAGTACCTTAATAGGCTTAGATTCACTTAGAATCTCCTTTTATCTTCTTTTTTTTCTTACTGTAAATGCATATAATTTTAATCCTTTGAGATTTTCTCCCCAAGTCTGCTACATTTCACTATATGCAATCCATACCACTATTGTTTACCTTTCACAAAAGGAAAAAAAGTTCACTATAATGACAGTGATTCAAGTATTTATAGCAGCTATGAATTATTCCTAGAAGCGGCCCATTACCTTTATCCTCCTTTTTTATTTTTTAAGGAGTTTATTGTATGCACAAGATACATTATTTTAGTGCAAGTATCAGGAACAAGGGACTTCCCAGATGACACTAGTGGTAAAGAGCCTGCCTACCAATGCAGGAGACTTTAGAGATGCAGGTTCGATCCCTGGGTCAGGAAGATCCCCTGGCGAGGGCATGGCAGCCCACTCCAGTATTCTTGAATACTGAATGAATTTATACGAATGAATGAATTTACTGAATGAATGTATATTCTAATGAATTTATATGAAGATTTTCAGCCATCACCACAATCCAGTTTTAGAGCTATTTGACTACTCCCAAAAGTTTCCTCATGCAGGTGAACTCTAGTTCCATTGTTGTTCTGCCAGGAGAATCTCATGGATAGAGGAGCCTGGCGGGCTATGGTCCATAGGATCGCAAAGAGTTGGACCCAACTGAAGCGACATAGCATGGCAGCACAGGAACATGGGGATAACCTAAAAGTTACACAATCTGTTTCCTTCTCTGTCACTTCTCTGTCTCTCATGTAAGCTCTAGTACTGTTTTTCTAGGATACTGGAAAGTATATCAGGTTATTTTTTTTCCTGTGCCATACATGAACTCACATCCTTTCCCTACAAAATCCATGGATAGTTATATAACATGTCTATTGCTCTCAGTGGTTGATCTGTCTTGCTGACCATCTTTCAATTGACTGGCGAGTGGGGAGCTTGACTTTAATTATGCATTCTGGAAGAAAGCAGCTGTCATAAAGTGTACATATTGTTTCCTCTGCTGCTCTGTTCGGGTCCTGGGGATGACTGTTGAGACTGATTAGGAGAGCTACTGAAGACTCAAGCAGGATCATAAAAATATTCATAATTATGGCTTGACAGAAAATGGTGCCCTACTGAATTGTTATCTTAGGCAGGTTGGTTCCCCTTGGTGTCGTCTTCTGTTTATAGCCCTGGACAAGAGTACTTTTGATTATGTCTCTAACATCTTCTATAGCATCAAAATGTGGTTGGCTACAACTTTAAAATAACATACACAGCCCAGAAAAACTGAAGGTAACATAACTATCAGAATAGATTATGATTTTTCTTTTTTATATATGGTGGTATAGTCTGTTTTTCATGAATAAGGAGAGAATGGACAATAAATGTTTGTATTCTTAATTTGTATCTGAAATGAAAATGTTCCTAATTCAGCAGCAGAAAGGCAATGTGCCTAAGGGATATCGGGTTTGATATTCTTAATTAAGAAACCCACTAGAGTCATGTTTGGAAATTTGTTCCACTTCTCTGAGCTTTAGTTTCCCACTTCTAAAACAAAAATGCTAGAACTATGTATCATTCAACTTTATGAAAACTAATGAGGAAAAACTGTGATAGAGGAGAATATGAATAACATTAGGGAAATAACTGGAGCTTAGCACCAGTATTTTAGGAGTAGTTTCAATAAATAATGGTCATACAGAAGATGGAATATATTCTAAAATAGTGTTTGAATACAGTGCCTCAGTTTCAGTACTTTTTTGGAAGATTATAGAAAAATAGTCATGCATGTACACATGTATTATGTTTGGATATTAATANAGGAGAATATGAATAACATTAAGGAAATAACTGGAGCTTAGCACCAGTATTTTAGGAGTAGTTTCAATAAATAATGGTCATACAGAAGATGGAATATATTCTAAAATAGTGTTTGAATACAGTGCCTCAGTTTCAGTACTTTTTTGGAAGATTATAGAAAAATAGTCATGCATGTACACATGTATTATGTTTGGATATTAATATTGTGATTTGACATTTCTTTTGGTATAGCATTTTCCTGGTATATAGTTACTCTTTTGTAAGATTTTACTTGTAATCATTTTTGTTCCCACAGTTTTTTAGCTTTAATTTTCACACTATAAAGGTCATCTATTATAAGTATACCATTTAGTGAATTCTAATGAATTTATATGAAGATTTTCAGCCATCACCACAATCCAGTTTTAGAGCTATTTGACCACTCCCAAAAGTTTCCTCATGCAGGTGAACTCTATTTCCATTGTTGTTCTGCTTGGTTTATTATAAATTATTCTTTTACAATATAAGCATTTCATATAAATGGAATCAATATGTTGTCTTTATTCTTGGCTTTTTTCCCTTAGCACAATGTCCTTGAGATTCATCTCAATTGCTACATGCATTAGTAATTCATGTCTATTTGTTGCTGAATAAAAGTTATCAGGTAAGCCATCTAATCCTGGAGTTACCTTTTAGGGACTGTTTACAAATTGAAATCAATATTCTTAATATAAGAAAGCTATTCAGATTTTCATTTCTCCTGCATTATTTTTGGTAATTTATACTTTTCATGAAAATTTCCCATTTCATTTAGGTTTTTAAAAGTATTTGGTGACATAAATTAACAACTGTTTTGTTATACTTAGAGATTCTGGAGGTCAGGAATTTGAACACAGTATATCCAGATTGTCTGGTTTCTTCCCAGGATGTCTGTGGTCTCACCTGGGAATACTGAAATGACTGGTAACTGGAATCCTCTCGAAGGCTTCGCTAACAAATCTGGTATGGATACTGGGATGACCTAGAATCTGGGCTCAACTGAGTCTGTTGACTGGATCACCTACATGTGACCTTTCCAGGTGCATATCTTCCTGGTCAGTCTCTATTCCAGTCTCAAGCAAACACTGATCAGCAATCTGTTATAAGAGATTTATCTTTTATAGCATTTAATAAAAAATGGAGCTATAATGTATGTATACTTTTGCACCTGGATTTTTTTCTCTGCATAATGTTGTTGAACATGTTTCAGTTCAGTTCAGTTCAGTCGCTCAGTCATGTCCGACTCTTTGTGACCCCAAGAATCGCAGCACAACAGGCCTGCCTGTCCATCACCAACTCCTGGAGTTGACTCAGATTCACATTCATTGAGTCAATGATGCCATCCAGCCATCTCATCCTCGGTTGTCCCCTTCTCCTCCTGCCCCCAACCCCTCCCAGCATCAGGGTCGTTTCCAATGAGTCAACTCTTCACATGAGGTAGCCAAAGTACTGGAGTTTCAGCTTTAGCATCATTCCTTCCAAAGAAATCCCAGGGTTGCTCTCCTTCAGAATGGACTGGTTGGATCTCCTTGCAGTCCAAGGGACTCTCAAGAGTCTTCTCCAAAACCACAGTTCAAAAGCATCAATTCTTTGGTGCTCAGCCTTCTTCACAGTCCAACTCTCACATCCATACATGACCACAGGAAAAACCATAGCCTTAACTAGATGGACCTTAGTTGGCAAAGTAATGTCTCTGCTTTTTAACATGTTTACAGTTTATTAAGTTATATGTTTATTTGTGGATATACTGCATTCTGTTTATCCATTCAACTTGATAGAAATTTGAATTATTTCTAGTTTTTAGTAATTATAAATAAAGCTGCTAAGAACATTTAAATACAAGTCTTCATGTGGATAAATGTTTCATTTCTCTTTCATTTCTCAGGATCACCTTATTTCCCATGACCTTGCCGAACACTCTTATTAGTTCTAACAACTTTTTGTCCCATAGTCTTTCTACATACACCATCATTTTGTTTGCAAATAAAGAGAACTTTGCCTCTTTCTTTCCAATCAGTTTCCCTTGTCTTTTCCTCACTTAATTGCACTGGTTAGTACTTTGCACACTTCATTGATAGTAATAATGAGAGTAGACATTCTTGCTCTCTTCCTAGTTTTAAGAGAAAAGGATTCAGTATTTCATATTAAATATATTGTAAGCTGTAGGTTTTCTTGTAAATGCTCTTTATCAGGTTGTGAAACTTTCCATTTATTACTAGTTTGCTAGGATTTTTATAACAAATGATTATTATAATTTGTCATGTGACTTTTTTGTATCTATTAGATGATCATGCAGCTCTTTTTCAGTATGTGGATAGAGTAAATTATTTTGAATGATTTTCAGAGGTTGAGGTAACCTTACATACTTGGAATAAACCCCAGGTGTAATGTATTATTCTTTTTATATATTGTTGAATTTGCTTTGTTAATGTTTTAAGGACTTTTGTGTCTATATTTGCATCTGTATTGAGGGGTATTTCACTAAGGTTTTCTTTTTCAATAATGTCTTTGTCTGATATTGGTTTCAGGATAATGTTGTCTTCATAAAATCAGTTGGAAAATTTCCCCTTCTTTGAAAACATTGGTATAAAATTGTATTCTTCTTCTTCTTTAAATCCTTGCTAAAATTCACCATGTAACTTATCTGGATCTCCTGTGTTATACTGGTAATTTGTTCCTTTCATAAAATTTTCCTATTTCATTTGGGTTTTCGAAAGTATTGCCATGAAGTTGTTCATTCATAACTTTGTCTTATTGTTTTTTTCATAGTGGTGGCATTTTTAGTGTTGGCCATTTTATCGAAACTATTGAATCTGTTGGCAGAAAGCTATTCATAATATCCCTTGAATATGTTTTGTCAGTTTATTGGTTTAACAGTGATTTGATTTCTTTTTTTAAATTGACATTGATAGTCTGTGTTTTCTTTTTGTTCTTATTCTAACTAGAGTTTTATATCTCTTGATTATTTTCAAAGAAGTTTTGAGATTTTTTTCTCAATTTTTATTTTCTATTTAATTAATTTCTTCTCTTATCTTGATTATTTTCCTCCTACTTTGGATTTGCTTTTCTCTGTAAGCTTTTTTTAAAAGTAGGAGATTAGATAAAGATTTTAGGTTTTATTTTGTACTAGCATAAGCATTTATAGCTATAAATTTCTCTCTAAAAGCAATCTTAGTTGTATTACATACATTTTAATTATTATGTCTTAATTTTCATCTGGTTCAAAGTATTATCCATGCACAATTGAAAGAATTTGCATTTTGCTTTTGTTGAATGGCATGCTCTGTNTTTAGGTTTTATTTTGTACTAACATAAGCATTTATAGCTATAAATTTCTCTCTAAAAGCAATCTTAGTTGTATTACATACATTTTAATTATTATGTCTTAATTTTCATCTGGTTCAAAGTATTATCCATGCACAATTGAAAGAATTTGCATTTTGCTTTTGTTGAATGGCATGCTCTGTAAACACCAATTAGGTCAATTTATATGATAGTATTTTAGTCTTCTGCATTTGTATTGGTTTTCTACTTACTCTTTTAATTATCAAGAAAATAGTATGGAAATTATAACTGTAATTTTGGACTTGTCTATTTCTTCTTTCATTTGAGCTACAAACTGTGCTTAGTAATGAAATTGATTTTCATTCTGGTGCAAGCTCCATATCCTATAGCTGTGTGGTAACAATGGTTGAGCTTCCCAAGTGGCGCTAGTGGTAAAGAACCCGCCTGCCAATGCAGGAGGTATAAGAGATGTGGGTTCAATCCTTGGGTTGGGAAGATTCCCTGGAGGAGGGAATGGCAACTTCTTCCAGTGTTCTTGCCTGGAGAATCCCAGGGCAGAGGAGTGTGGCTGGCTGTAGTCCATAGGATTGCAAAGAGCTGGACATGACTGAAGTTACTTGGCATGCTTGCACCAATCAGTTATCAAATAAGCACGATTACATGGATCATGTTTTTAGTAATTGTTCTGGAACCACAGTAAACTGTTTGAGTACACAGAAAGCCTTCAAGTAACTATGCATTTGAAACTTCAAAATAACAGGATGAAGTATTAATATGAAACTGAGACTGTTTAAATAACTAAGACTGAAGTTATTTGAGATGTCACTAAGAGAGCCCAATATCTAATAGGAATACAGAGATATGACAGATTGCCATATTTACAAAATAACCGTTTTAGTTTTATAGCCTAATTAGTTAATGTGCATGCTCAGTTGCTTCAGTCGTGTCTGATTCCTTGCAACCCTGTGGACTGCAGCTTGCCGGGCATCTCTGTCCATGGGATTATCCTGGCAACGACACTGGAATGGGTTGCCATCTCTTCCTCCAAGGGATCTTCCCAAGCCAGGAATTAAACCTGCATCTCCTGATGCTCCTGCATCGAAAGGCAGATTCTTTACCACTGAGCCACCACTAGATAACAATTCCTATTAAAACAATTAGAATTGGTACAGCAAATCCTCAGCCTAAACTGATTTAAATTTAAGCCACCTCAGTTGTTTCCTAAATACGTGATTTTCAGAAAACAAAGGCTTAGAGTTTAAGTTCAAATACAGAGAAAATGGTGGAAATAGGATCTGAAACCACTTTGCCTTTCTCAAAAGCCCATGTTCTTAATTACTTCACTGTATCTCAATGTTTCTCTAACATTATGAGATCCTTGGCAAGGCTATTTCTTTCTTACAATATATAAGAATGTCTAAAGATACCTTTGGAGAAGGCAATGGCACACCACTCCAGAACTTTTGCCTGGAAAATCCCATGGATGGAGGAGCCTGGAAGGCTGTAGTCCGTGGGGTCGCTGAGGGTCGGACACGACTGAGCGACTTCACTTTCACTTTTCACTTTCATGCATTGGAGAAGGAAATGGCAACCCATTCCAGTGTTCTTGCCTGGAGAATCCCAGGGACAGGGGAGCCTGGTGGGCTGCCGTCTGTGGGGTTGCACAGAGTCGAACACGACTGAAGTGATTTAGCAGCAGCAGCAGCAAAGGTACCTTAACTGAGAGCTATTCCTTAAAAGTGTTCCTTTTTCTGATTCCATGACAACCAAGCAACCTTTTGATAATTTGGCTCCCTCTGTAGTTTTCCTACAGGATGAGGGTCAGCTGGTCATGTCAATATGACATTTGGTATGAATGACAGATTTATTTCTTACTGTGAATCAATACACTGCCATTCTTCTCTATATTGATCTCTGGGAACTTAGCCTGGAAAGACAAATCCATTTTTAGTAGACTGATAAAAATCAGTCTCATGGATCAACAAGGCTGAAGACCAGACTGAACTGTGTTAGATTCACCAAGATAAATGTTGGCCTTGTTGTACTTTATGGAGCTGGTACCCAGTCTTCCCTGAACTTCAGATATTGGTAAAGTGCTGTGATATTTGAAATCACAGAATTTATACAAGCATAAAAACGATAGGAAGATAAAATGAGTTGAAGGAAATAGGACAAAAACAACATTTAAAGGTAATATGAAGCCAGATATTAGGTTAGTATGGATTTCCAGGTGGCACGTAGTGGTTAAGAACCCACCTGCCAATGCAGGAGATACAAGAGATGGAGGTTCAATCCCTGGGTTGGGAAGATCCCCTGGAGGAGGGCATGGCAACCCACTCCATTTTCTTACTTGGAGAATCCTATGGACAGAGAAGCCTGGTGGGCTATAGCCCATAGGATTACAAAGAGTCAGACACAACTGAAGTGACTTAGCACACACGAATAAGNAGGAGATACAAGAGATGGAGGTTCAATCCCTGGGTTGGGAAGATCCCCTGGAGGAGGGCATGGCAACCCACTCCATTTTCTTACTTGGAGAATCCTATGGACAGAGAAGCCTGGTGGGCTATAGCCCATAGGATTACAAAGAGTCAGACACAACTGAAGTGACTTAGCACACACGAATAAGGTTAGTATACAAACTGTATGTCATAGGATCTGATATATTGCTAGTGACAGACTTTAAATTTGAGCTTTGAACCTGTGCTTCTTAGAAGGCAAATCAAAGTGAGGAAACCCTATAAGGTAAGGATTCTATTCTTTTTATTTGTCCCTTTCTGAAATAACTCAAGTAAAATAGTTCTTTTCTTTTTATTTGCCCCTGTTTGAAATAACTCAAGTAAAACATGATTATTATAGAAAAACTTAAAAAATGGATAATAATTCTTTTGAATCATGTATAATTCCTCCACTCAGAGCAAATCACTTTTAACATTTCAGTGTAATTAGATGTTGGAAAGCATCATTTTTCTTGGCCTCCATTTATATAAATCTACATTAAAATAGAATTATATTTCCAAATTTTTTTTAACTTACGATTTTTTATGACCATTTTTCTGAAAAACTTTAATCATTATTTTTGCTGACTGTACAGTGGCTATGAATACGTTACAATTCATGTAGTATTGTAATTTTCTTTGATTCAGGTTTATTTTTTATTTTATAGACAATGCTGAGATAAGCACCCTTGCACATTTCTGTATACAAGATCAATTATTTCCTTGGCATAAAGTTTAAAAAGTGGAATTGCTGGATCTAGATAAGATTTTACAGAAAATTTCATTTTTGAGGTAGGTTTTAAAGAATAAGACAGATTTAATTGGATGGAGACTCCAAAGTGAACAACAATATTACATTTCCTGAAACCTAAATTAATGTGATATTAGGTTATTTGAAATATAAAGAACATTAAAAATTTCACAATGCACAATTTGTGACCCTCTTCTTCAAATATATTAATATTAGTTATATATATTAAAATCTTATGAGTGTAAGTGTACAAAGCTAGGTCATATTCTCAGGATATAATAGCTTATCCTGGTTAAAATAAAGATGATGTGACTCATTCATTTCTTCATTTGTGCATCATTTACTTAATAGATATTTACTGAGTATAAGTGCAAGGTGCTGTGATAGGCCATTGAATACACTGAAATATGTGGGGGAAGGCCATGCTACAAACCTTCACAAAATTTGACTTCTATTTTCTGCTGTTTTTTTTTTGTGTTACAGATTTTCTAAGTCAGAATAGATTCTTATGAGCCAGGTATATCTGAAAATGTGCTAATATTATTACTTTGAAAGCAAGTGATCTAAGAGACTGCTTTCTCTACTATTTAATTATCTCTGTGAAACATTTTTACCCTTAGTTAGAGTTTTAATCAGAAAGTTCACACAGAACTTTCACACTTAATTTATGATCCAGAGTATGATGAGGGTTTTTATAGACAAGGTAAAAAGGTAATTTAGGCTATTAGTTCTTTAGTGGGGTTCAGACTCATTTTTTTTTTTTTAACTTTTTGTAGTACATTGGTCTGAGCAATGAATGACAGAAAGGCAGTTGTAGCAAGACAGACTGCCAGGACATGAGGTCTGAGAACTAACAGGGAGCAAAATGTATATGGTCTCTATCCCTAGACAAGGAGTTGGGAATTTATCTGTCTTTATATTTAAATATTTAGTTCAAAATATATTTTCTTTCATAATTCTACCCCAGACTAGTCCAGTTCGTGTGGTTAACTCCTGTGCTGGAAGTCCTATTACACTTTTCACCATGGCATATGACCTAGCCCTTAACTTTTGTTTTGTTTTTATAGACAAGGAGTTGGGAATTTATCTGTCTTTATATTTAAATATTTAGTTCAAAATATGTTTTCTTTCATAATTCTACCCCAGACTAGTCCAGTTCGTGTGGTTAACTCCTGTGCTGGAAGTCCTATTACACTTTTCACCATGGCATATGACCTAGCCCTTAACTTTTGTTTTGTTTTTGTTTTGTTACTACTTCTGTTATTTTTTTCAACAAGATGTCTTTTGAGAGCAAGTTCTGTTATGGATAATTTTGACTGGTATAATTCTAGACACATAGTAGATATCCCATAAATATTGGTTGACCATAATTCCTGAAAGGTTGGGGTGGGAAGGGAACAAACTGGAACCGATTGTACAGAGTGAAGTAAGCCAGAAAGAAAAACACCAGTACAGTATACTAACACATATATATGGAATTTAGAAAGACGGTAATGTGGACCCTGTATGCGAGACAGCAAAAGAGACACAGATGTGTAGAGCGGACTTTTGGACTCTGAGGGAGAGGGAGAGGGTGGGATGATTTGGGAGAATAGCATTGAAATACGTATACTTTCATGTAAGAAACGAATCGCCAGTCTATGTTCGATGCAGGATGCAGGATGTTTGGGGCTGGTGCATGGGGATGATCCGGAGGGATGATGTGGGGTGGGAGGTGGGAGGGGCGTTCATGTTTGGGAGTTCGTGTACACCCGTGGCAGATTCATGTCAATGTATGCCAAAACCAATACAGTACTGTAAAGTAAAATAAAGTAAAAAAAAAAAAAGGATGGATATATGAAAATGTATGTCATAACCATTGAGAAGATTAAGTCCTTTGTGTAAAGATTGGAGAAACAAACCATTTCACAATTATTTTCTGATCATTTTCGTCTCCTGTTTTAAGCCATGTTGTAGTTATTTGTCAGTTTTTATTTTTAAATACATCTATCATTAATTTGTTACTTCAGTAACAAAAGTCTATATTATCTTTCTTCCTGTCCTGATTTAATATTCATTCTTGTCAAATAGTTTGGTCACGGCTCAGATGTTACTGTGAAATGGAGAAGAGTACAGCATTGTTCTGCTATGCTTTTGAAAAACTGCTATATCTTTTATATTAGGTAAATAGACACAGTTCCAAAAAAGAATATACATTTCCATTCTAATTCTTTTCATGCTGTTGTTACATAAAGCATGTCCTAAGAGCCAAGGATGAACAAAAACTGCTTCTTAAAGAAGAAAGGATAAAGCAAGATAAAGACATCAAAGCTGTTGCCAATACATTTTACCCTGAAAGAAATTACCAGAAAGGATCAGAACTTAACGGAAAGGGGTTACTGTTATAAATCTTCCTGAGAATTTCAGAAGGGAGTAGGAAATTTTCAGAGGAGGAGATATATTTATTCAGTTGACAATAGTCCTGTGAAATTTTCTAGTTAATTCAAACAAAAGGCAAAAGCTTTAATATATCTACTGGGTAACTGATGTTTTAAAAATCAGGGAAACACATCTAAAAATGCTTCAAGTGAAAAATGTCTAGGGCCAAATGCTGGAAAACTTTTAAAGACACTTTCAAGATTTCTCAAAGTACAATTTCAAGTTCAATGCAAACTCTGTAAAAAATGGTTTCACTGAGAACCAGCATCAATGGATTGTTAGGTCTAAAGTTTCCCATGGTGCCAGGTACTGAAGAAGAATTTTTTTTTTGTAGTTTTGCAATGTGTGATTTGTTCAACAAGTACTCTATAAAGTCCCACTTTCTGCATGGCACTGTCTGCTAGGGAATGTAGATGATTCAAAGATGTTTGAGGTAATTATTATGCCCTTAAGGAGAAAAGATAGGTATAGAAAGTAACAATTGCTGACATCTTTGAGAAAGCTTGTCAAAATTAATTTAAACCAAACTAATGACTTATACAGAGAACTAAAATATCCCATAGTTCGCTTCAAGTAATATTTTATTCTAGTTATATATTTGATTTCTTTTTTGTGATCTGTGTGAGACTTATGACTTTCCCCTTTGGCCCTATTCAACTGTGTCATGTGTCCCCTGAGGAACCGAGCCCCACTAGGAGTATAGGGCAGTTGTGAGTCCAGAGTGTATAGTGGAGAACTTATGTTAGAAGATCCCTCCCAGAACTTGGCATTTTTGTAATTTGAGTTTCATAATTCCCCTCTAACTCAGTTCTGTCTAATGGCTTTATTGAGTTGATACAGTGATTAAATACATTTGTAAATCACTTAGCAAATTACCTAGTAATCGCATAGTAAACACATACTGTGTACATGCTGAGTCGCTTCAATCATGTCTAACCCTTTGCGACCCTATGGACTATAGCCCACCAGGCTCCTCTGTCCATGGGATTCTCCAGGTAAGAATACTGGAGTGGGTTGACATGACTTCCTCTGGGGAATCTTCCTGACCAGAGATCGAACCTGCATCTTTTAAGTCTCCTGAATTGGCAGGGGTGTTCTTTACCACTAGCACCATCTGGGAAATCCATTAAATGGTATTAAATTAAATAATATAATATTACGTCTCTGTTTAGAACTCTCTAACTGCTTTCCATTGTACTTGGAATCAAAACTGCTGCTTACCGCTTAAGATGCCCTACTGTGTATGCTTTTACAAAAATCTGTCCTCCACTGTGTTAGTGCCTTCTCGCATAACTCTTTCCCTGTATTTCATATTCCTCTGTCACCCTAGGCTTCTTGCTATAATTGAATGGTGCTAAGCATCCTCCCTCCAGGGATCTCTAAACTTGTTTTATCTTTTATTTACAAAATCTCCTCAAGAAGATTGTTGAGTGGCTCACTCACTCCCATAGTCACATAGAACATTTTTCATGACAGTTCTGTATCCGTGCCATTTCCTTAGACATACTTTGCTTGGCTATCATATCCAGCGGTAATTCCCCTCAGTGATGTCCTAGTTGCTTTTTATCCCCCTGTACTAATTAGCACTTAAATTGTTTGTTGACTTATTTATCATTGCCATCCTTACTAGACTATAATTTAGAAAAGAACATGTAAAGGAAGGACTTTTTCTCTCTGCTTAACTGTTTCATCCTGTCCCTATAACAATGCCTCACATACAGAGATACTAAAAAAAATTTTGTATGGAAAAAATGACCGGGAAGTATTTAAAAAGCTATTTCTAGAGAAAAGGGACACTATTAGGAATTAAGTCCTTTATCCATGGTTTCTTGAATCAACATAGTCTTTTTAAAGGTAGAAAATAAAAGTTTTTAATTTCAAAGAGTACAGCCTTGGTAGGTGAGAACACTTAGGGAATATCAGGTAAGATCAGCTCACACTCATTTGTTATATCTCAGTTATAAACTTTAAGAGTTAACGTTAATTTTGTACCATAGTTATTACCTAGTGACCATTAAAAATAAAAATGCATATAGAGTTTTACAATTATGAGTCCTGCACTTCCTGCTAACAAACAAGATAGGTTACTAGTAATTTAAATATTACTTTTGAAGTCCAAAGACTGAATGATAGTTTTATAGTCGTTAGACCACAATTTCACAAGAGTCTGTGCTGTCGCGTCTTGCTTTCTAACTGCTTTATGTGGACGTCTTTGTGAATTTGCAACCCCATGGACTGCAGCATGCCAGGCTTCCCTGTCTATCACCAACTCCCAGAGCTTGCTCAAACTCATGTCCATCAAGTCGGTGATGCCATCCCACCATCTCATCTTCTGTTGTCCCCTTCTCCTCCCACCTTCAATCTTTCCCAGCATCAGGGTCTTTTTCATTTCCTGTCACCATGTAATAATTTCGATGAAGTCAGGAAAAGGCATGAAGAGTTTGACAGGATAGACTTTTAGTTAAACATTTATAGTACATAGTGTTTGTAATATAAATCCACGATTAAAATGTCTTCCATTAATTTAAGAAAGTGTTCATTTATTCATTCAGCAAATATGTTTACCTACAATGTGCCAGACACTAGAGACTGTCTCTTATACACATCTAGATGTGTATAAGAGACAGACAGTAAACTGTTTGAGTACACAGAAAGCCTTCAAGTAACTATGCATTTGAAACTTCAAAATAACAGGATGAAGTATTAATATGAAACTGAGACTGTTTAAATAACTAAGACTGAAGTTATTTGAGATGTCACTAAGAGAGCCCAATATCTAATAGGAATACAGAGATATGACAGATTGCCATATTTACAAAATAACCGTTTTAGTTTTATAGCCTAATTAGTTAATGTGCACGCTCAGTTGCTTCAGTCGTGTCTGATTCCTTGCAACCCTGTGGACTGCAGCTTGCCGGGCATCTCTGTCCATGGGATTATCCTGGCAACGACACTGGAATGGGTTGCCATCTCTTCCTCCAAGGGATCTTCCCAAGCCAGGAATTAAACCTGCATCTCCTGATGCTCCTGCATCGAAAGGCAGATTCTTTACCACTGAGCCACCACTAGATAACAATTCCTATTAAAACAATTAGAATTGGTACAGCAAATCCTCAGCCTAAACTGATTTAAATTTAAGCCACCTCAGTTGTTTCCTAAATACGTGATTTTCAGAAAACAAAGGCTTAGAGTTTAAGTTCAAATACAGAGAAAATGGTGGAAATAGGATCTGAAACCACTTTGCCTTTCTCAAAAGCCCATGTTCTTAATTACTTCACTGTATCTCAATGTTTCTCTAACATTATGAGATCCTTGGCAAGGCTATTTCTTTCTTACAATATATAAGAATGTCTAAAGATACCTTTGGAGAAGGCAATGGCACACCACTCCAGAACTTTTGCCTGGAAAATCCCATGGATGGAGGAGCCTGGAAGGCTGTAGTCCGTGGGGTCGCTGAGGGTCGGACACGACTGAGCGACTTCACTTTCACTTTTCACTTTCATGCATTGGAGAAGGAAATGGCAACCCATTCCAGTGTTCTTGCCTGGAGAATCCCAGGGACAGGGGAGCCTGGTGGGCTGCCGTCTGTGGGGTTGCACAGAGTCGAACACGACTGAAGTGATTTAGCAGCAGCAGCAGCAAAGGTACCTTAACTGAGAGCTATTCCTTAAAAGTGTTCCTTTTTCTGATTCCATGACAACCAAGCAACCTTTTGATAATTTGGCTCCCTCTGTAGTTTTCCTACAGGATGAGGGTCAGCTGGTCATGTCAATATGACATTTGGTATGAATGACAGATTTATTTCTTACTGTGAATCAATACACTGCCATTCTTCTCTATATTGATCTCTGGGAACTTAGCCTGGAAAGACAAATCCATTTTTAGTAGACTGATAAAAATCAGTCTCATGGATCAACAAGGCTGAAGACCAGACTGAACTGTGTTAGATTCACCAAGATAAATGTTGGCCTTGTTGTACTTTATGGAGCTGGTACCCAGTCTTCCCTGAACTTCAGATATTGGTAAAGTGCTGTGATATTTGAAATCACAGAATTTATACAAGCATAAAAACGATAGGAAGATAAAATGAGTTGAAGGAAATAGGACAAAAACAACATTTAAAGGTAATATGAAGCCAGATATTAGGTTAGTATGGATTTCCAGGTGGCACGTAGTGGTTAAGAACCCACCTGCCAATGCAGGAGATACAAGAGATGGAGGTTCAATCCCTGGGTTG
>SJYX01007152.1:765670-788560 GCA_006410675.1 Oreotragus oreotragus
TATATATATATATATATATATGTACATATATATATATATTTACCCCTTTATCATTATGTAAGGTCCATCTAGTCAAGGATATGGTTCTTCCAGTAGTCATGTATGGGTGTGAGAGTTGGACTATAAAGAAAGCTGACTGAGTGCTGAAGAACTGATGTTTTTGAACTGTGGTGATGGAGAGGACTCTTGAGAGTCCCTTTGACTGCAAGGAGATTCAACCAGTCCATCCTAAAGGAGATCAATCCTGAATGCTCATCTGGGTGCTCATTGGAAGGACTGCTGTTGAAGCTGAAACTCCAGTACTTTCGCCACCTGATATGAAGAGCTGACTCATTTGAAAAGACCCTGATGCCAGGAAAGACTGAAGGCAGGAGGAGAAGGGGATGACAGAGGATGAGATGGTTGGATGGCATCACCAGCTCAATGGACATGAGTTTGTGTAGGCTCGGGAGTTGGTGGTGGACAAGGAGGCCTGCATGCTGCGGTTCATGGGGTTGCAAAAAGTCGGACATGACTGAGCGACTGAACTGAACTGAAGGAACTTTGCCTCTTCTTGAAAGCTTTTGATTTAAAGTCTGCTTGTCTGATACAAGTATAGCTACCCCTACTCTCTTTTAGTTTCCACTTGGCTGGAATATCTTTTTCCATTTCTTCATGTTAAGCCTATGTGTGTCTTTAAAACATTGGGAATTAATCCATTTATATCTAATAAAATAATTATTAATATCTATTAATAGGTAAGGACTTTCTAATGCCATCTTATATTTCTCTTCTTTGTAGTTTCCTTGTTCTTTTCTTCCTCTTGTGTTGTCTTCATTTGTGAACTGATAATTTTCTGTAATGGTATGCTTTGATTTCCTTTTCTTTATTTTTCATTTATCTTTTGATTTGTGGTTACCATGAGGTTTATATATAATGTTTTATCAATACAATAGTCTATTTTATCCTGATAACCAGCTAACTTTGATCACATGTAAAGCTCTATCATCTTTAGGTTTTTGATGTTAAAATTTACTTCTTTTTCTGTTAGTATACTTTCACAGATTATTAAAGCTATAGCTATTTTTAATAATTCTGTCCATTAACCTTGGTTATCACATCATCACATTATAGTATTCTGAATTTGTGCTGTACAATTGCATTCACTTCACATGCTAGCAAGGTTATGCTCAAAATCTTTCAAGCTGGGCTTCAGCAGTATGTGAACTTCTAGATGTGCAAGCTGGTTTTAGAAAAGGCAGAGGAACCAGAGATCAAATTGACAACATCAGTTGGATCATGGAGAAAGCAAAGGAGTTCAAGAAAAGCATCTACTTCTCCTTCATTGACTATGCTAAAGCATTTGACTGTGGATCAAAACAAACTGTGGAAAATTCTTCAAGAGGTGGGAATATCAGACCACCTTACTTGTCTCCTGAGAAACCTATACGCAGGTCAAGAAGCAACTGTTAGAATCAGACATGGAACAATGGACTGGTTCACAGTTGGGAGAAAAATATGACAAGGCCGTGTATTGTCACCCTGCTTATTTAACCTATATGCAGAGTACATCATGCAAAATGCCAGGCAGGATGAATCACAAGCTGGGATCAATATTGCCAGGAGAAATATCAGCAACTTCAGAAACACAGATGATACCACTCTAATGGCAGAAAGTGAAGAGGAACTAGAGCCTCTTGATGAGGGTGAAGGAGGAGAGTGAAAATGCAGCTTGAAACTCTACATTAAAAAAAAAACAAAAACAAAGATCATTGGCATCCGGTTCCATCACTTCATGTCTAAAAGAAGGAGAAAAAGTGCAACAGTGACAGATTTTCTTTTCTTGGCCTCCAAAATCACTGCAGATGGTGACTCAGTCCTGAAATTAAAAGATTCTTGCTCCTTGGAAGAAAAACTATGAAAATCTAGACAGCATATTAAAAGCAGAGACATCACTTTGCCAACAAAGGTCCTTACAGTCAAAGCTATGGTTTTTCCAGTAGTCATGTACAGATGTGATAGTTGGACCATAAAGAAGGCTGAGTACTGAAGAATTGAGGCTTTCAAACTGTAGTGTTAGAGAATACTCTTGAGAGTCCCTTGGACAGTGAGGAGATCAAAACAGTCAATCCTAAAGGAAATAAATCCTGAATATTCATTGGAAGGACTGATACTGAAGCTGAAGCTCTATTACTTTGGCTACCTGATGTGAAGAGCTGATGCATTGAAAAAGACCCTGATGCTGGAAAAGATTGAAGACAAAGCGAGATGGGAACAACAGAGGATGAGATGATTAGATTGCATCACTGGCTCAATGGACATGAATCTGAGAAAACTGTGGGAGGTAGTAAAGGACAGGGAAGTCTGGCGTACTGTAGTCCATGGGGTTGCAAAGAGTGAGACACAACTTAGCAACTGAACAACAGCAAATATATATATATATACATATATATATATATATATTAATAGCTAATGTTGGCCATCTTTGTCATAAATTGGCATATTTCTTGCCATAATTTTATTTTTACTTCTATCAAAGGCTTAGCATATGCCTGGTGTTCTACACATATAAATGCTTTTGATCTTCATTATAATCAGGNACTGTAGTCCATGGGGTTGCAAAGAGTGAGACACAACTTAGCAACTGAACAACAGCAAATATATATATATATACATATATATATATATATATTAATAGCTAATGTTGGCCATCTTTGTCATAAATTGGCATATTTCTTGCCATAATTTTATTTTTACTTCTATCAAAGGCTTATCGTATGCCTGGTGTTCTACACATATAAATGCTTTTGATCTTCATTATAATCAGGTATTATTTTCCATTTTATAAATGAAAAAACTGAAAAATGTTAACTTTTCTGTCATTTAATATTATTTAAAACATAGAGGATAAAACAATGAATAAAATAAATAATATCTGCTATTATGGAGCTTTTATTAAATTGGGGGTGGATAGCAAAAAAAAAATTTCAGGGCTACTAAGACAATATATAGTGTAATAATGAGGTAGACAGTGTGAGACTGAGGATGGAGGTCTTGGGATTCCTTTAGTATAATTGAAGACCTCTCTGTCTATGTGGCTTTTCTCTCTGAATGAAAAGAATGAGAGAGCCAGGATAATATTTAGGGAAAGAGTGTTTTAGTAAGAGGGAATAAAATAAATTCAAATGTCCCCAAAGTTTTGAAGTGGTGGTTTGCTTGGGCTAAAAAGGACAGTCTGGTTGGAAAGGTATGACTGTGGGTGAGAGTTATGGCAAACAAGTACAAAATGGAACAGAGTATTAGGAAAATACAGGAGAGGGGTAAGTATGTCAGGCCTTTGGAGGCTTTGGTGAAGGTTCTTGATGGGATAATTTTGAATGGCATGGAAGCAACTGGAGCTTTTGGAAAAGAGCAGTGCCATGTTCTGATTTACATTTTGAAAATATCATTCTCATCGAATGTAGTAGAAGCTATGATGGAAACAGGTAGCCTGTTAAGAAGACTCTCAATAGTACAGGCAAGAGACTCACTAGGTTGATAATGCTGGATGATATGAAAAACGGTTTGGGTTCTAGTGTTATTTTAAATATAGGGAGCAAGAGATGAATTGTGGAAGGATTCAGTGTCTTTGATATGGATATTTATAAAAATGAAATTGCCATTTTGTTAAGATTAGGGAAAAACCTGTTTTAGAATTTATAGTTAGATCAATACTTTTGTTTGAAGCATGCTAAATATGGAATTTATGTTAGATATTTAAGATATATCAGTTAAGAAAACAGCCTTGACATTTGGATTTGCAATGTGGAGGTCACATTTGACCTTGATGAGGTGTTGGACAGATGAGGAAATTATTTGGTGTTCTTGTTTTCCCTATAGAATTAAGTGCAAAGAAATTTAGTAAAGGTTAAGAGGGAAGGTGGGTTTTGGATGTTGTCAGAAAAAGGTGAGAAATTGTCATCTAGGAGAGTGGGAGAACAGTTTTACAATGACACTTTCATGTAATTCCAGGCAACTTTGCCTCTCCCTTTGAAATCTATGGTCATTTACTTAAGCTGAGACCAGCATGGCTCCAGGATTTTCATTAGCAAGACTCAGCTACTCAGGTAAAGTTAGAAAGTAGGTGAGAACTAGAAGTTGGGTGAGAACTAGAAGTTACCCAGAATTGGAATCTTGCGAAGTTAGTATTCTGACGGGAAAGATGAAGAAAGAAGTATTTTGATGAACCATCGACTCTAAATAGGGTAAGGATGAAAAAAATATTATGAAGGAAATTATAGAGAACAAAAATCAATAGAGGCTCCAGTGTGGCAAATAATTGTTGGAATTGGGATAAAGAGCATCCAACAATATCTTAGTTTTGGAGATCAGGATATTAGAAACCAAGAGTGGAATGACTATAGTTATTGATAATAACAAGTTGTGATTACTGAGTCAGGTGATTTTGCTTATGATAGACTGAGTTTCCCAGAGCAAAGTAGAAGACCATGTGGAAATGAGAAAGGAATGGGAAAATGTGTTAGATGAAGGATTGTATGGAAGTGCATCACAGGGATCACAGTTAGAGGGACTTACAGTCATAGGCTCCCTGTGATTTTTGAAAGCAGCTGGGACATCTTAACAGTGTCTTCAGAGGTGATAGTCAGATTTAATTAGGGCCTCCTTCTAAATCAGGTCTCAGCCTTGGCTGCACATTATAATCACCTGGGGGAACTTTAAAAATTTCCAGTGCTCAAACTTCACCCCAAACCAATGAAATTAAAATCTCTAGAGGTGGGACCCAGATGTCAGCATTTTTAAAAGTTCTCCAGGTGTTTCCAATGTGCAGCAAGGCAGAGAGCCAGTTTTCTGGCTTTAGGCCAGGAGAAGTAGCAGGAAATGTTGGCTCTGGAGCCTAGGCTCTGCACGCTAAGACAGATCACCTGAGCACTGTCTGCACATGAGGTGGGATTTGCCTCCCTCCTGTGTCTGAGCATCTAATGAACTAAGGTTTATGCGAGAAGCAAACCAATTGACTCAAAACAGTTAGTAGATGTGTCTGTGTATATTAGCCAGTAAAAAGTGAAAAAGAAAGTTTCTTCCCCAAGAGCAGAACAATCACAGTTTGAGACCCTGTACTACAGGACAGCATGTCGTTGCAGAGATAGCAATTGATGACATGCACATTGCTCTGAGGGCTCCTTAAGAACTTCTACCTTTTACGAATGTCAGGTGAAAGGTTCACAGCACAACTTTTCATGCTTAATTAGCAGTTAGAATCACTTCAAGAAATCAAATAGGGAGGAGCAGATGGACTTGCAGCTCACCTTGGGGCAGTAATTTGTTTGTCTCAGCCATTAGTCTTGGTTGCTAACAACATCATCTAAAGGTAATGGAATCATACTTTTGCTTATTCTTTATTTGGTTGCTAAATAATTTAGTCCAAAATCTAATTTCTGTTAAAACAGAAAAATAAAATCTTTATTTCAGAGCTATTTAATTTGTAACATGTTGCCATTATAATCCCCTGGCATTGGTGTAATGTCTAAGACTCAGCTGATTGCTTTAAGTACTCAGCACTGATATGCTCTAGTAAGTAAAGAATTTTTACTTGCAGATTACAAAGAACACATTGTATCTTATTTGCATCTCAATATAAATCAGTTCAGTTCAGTTCATTTCAGTTGCTCAGTCATGTCCAACTCTTTGCGACCCCATGAATCGCAGCACGCCAGGCCTCCCTGTCCATCACCAACTCCCGGAATTCACTCAGACACACGTCCATCAAGTCAGTGATGCCATCCAGCCATCTCATCCTCTATCGCCCCCTTCTCCTCCTGCCCACAATCCCTCCCAGCATCAGAGTCTTTCCCAAGGAGTCAACTCTTTGCATGAGGTAGTCAAAGTACTGGAGTTTCAGCTTTAGCATCATCCCTTCCAAAGAAATCCCAGGGCTGATCTTCAGAATCGACTGGTTGGATCTCCTTGCAGCCCAAGGGACTCTCAAGAGTCTTCTCCAACACCACAGTTCAAAAGCATCAATTCTTCGGCGCTCAGCTTTGTTCACAGTCCAACTCTCACATCCATACATGACCACTGGAAAAACCATAGCCTTGACTAGACGGACCTTAGTCGGCAAAGTAATGTCTCTGAGTTTGAATATGCTATCTAGGTTGATCATAACTTTTCTTTCAAGGAGCGTCTTCTAATTTCATGGCTGCAGTCACCATCTGCAGTGATTTTGGAGCCCGAAAAAATAAACTCTGACACTGTTTCCATTGCTTTCCCATCTATTTCCCNCAAAGTAATGTCTCTGAGTTTGAATATGCTATCTAGGTTGATCATAACTTTTCTTTCAAGGAGCGTCTTCTAATTTCATGGCTGCAGTCACCATCTGCAGTGATTTTGGAGCCCGAAAAAATAAACTCTGACACTGTTTCCATTGCTTTCCCATCTATTTCCCATGAAGTGATGGGACCAGATGCCATGATCTTTGTTTTCTGAATGTTGAGCTTTAAGCCAACTTTTTCACTCTCCTCTTTCACTTTCATCAAGAGGCTCTTTAGTTCTTTTTCATTTTCTGCCATAAGGGTTGGTGTCATCTGCATATCTGAGGTTATTGACATTTCTCCTGGCAATCAGACTAAAGTTTTGCTTTTGGATTTTAAAAAGAAAAATTCCTACACTTTAAAACTTAACTCTTTAAATGGACCTGATTTTTAATCAAAATTTGTAATATTTTAGAAAGCCAGTATTGTCCTTTTGTTGTAGAAGCAGTTTTGCTATATTTTTAAGATAAATCTTTACTCCACAAACATTTATAGCACTCTGAAAAGGTTTTATATTTTATTTACTGGTGCCATAGCTTTTGAGATTGAAATGGACAAGAAGGGTCTGCCATAAACTCTTTTGTGTTGTGTTAAATCTGTGGGTTTAAGTGACCTAGGAGAGAGTGATAATTCTTTCACCTTCCTCTACTTGGAAACGTGTGTTAGTTCTTTTTGAAAAGAAGGCTTTACTTAAATTTAACTTGTTATTATTTTCCCAGTTGGAGTGACAGAGAATGCTGGGTGACCTTTGTAGGGTTACTTATTGTCTTCATGAAAATTTTCTCCATCTGAGCTAGAGAAAATACCTGCTGAGCTAAGAACTATGGTGAAGACAATGCTTGTCAAACATTTTATGTGCTACTTCTAAGAAAGAAACCAACCATGATAAACAGACTTTCAGAACAAGTTTTCTAAAATTCTCCTTGTGCCAAACTTTTCCAAGTCCATCTAATCTTCATTATGTTTTTGCACTCTAGTTAAGCCATGATGATAGTTAAAGTTGGTTCTGGGTAAAATATTGCAGTGAATAGTTTAAATTTATGCCTTGACTTCTTGTGTCTTTCTCTTGTCCTCTATGGTATGCCTATGAATTTCACCTTCTATTTACTCTGACATGCATAGCACCTGATATAATTCCTCCTTTCTCTATAAAGGCTGCATATGCCCAAATAAACCCCATTTCAAGTCTTTGCTTGTTACTAAAAAATGTTTCTTGGACCCTACCCCAAAACCAATTAAGTGAGAAACTCTGAGGATGTAGCTTTGTACAATATTGAGGTTTAAAAACTCCCCAGGTGAGTCTAATGTAAAGCCTTGGCTACATGTCACTGTCTTAAGTCAAAAACTTCAGATTCTTAAGGGTATGATTCTAAAGAGTTAGCTGCTGAATAAAGAACATATTTGTAAACCAGAAATCCTTAAATGCTATGAGCCCCAAACTAGTGAGAGAACATTGTCTCAACAGCCTAAAGGATGACAACTAAACTAACAATGATGTTTTATGTTGCTATGAAATTCCTCAATTGCCATGATCACTGCTGCTGCTGCTAAGTTGATTTAGTCATGTCCGACTCTGTGCGACCCCATAGATGGCAGCCCACAGGGCTCCCCAGTCCCTGGGATTCTCCAGGCAAAAACACTGGAGTGGGTTGCCATTTCCTTCTCCAATGCGTGAAAGTGAAAAGTGAAAGTGAAGTTGCTCAGTTGTGTCTGACTCTTAGCGACCCCATGGACTGAAGTCTGCCAGGCTACACCGTCCATGGGATTTTCCAGACAAGAGTACTGGAGTGGGGCGCCACTGACTTCTCCAGCCATGATCACTGAGTGACCATTATTTCCTTAGTCTCAGGCACTGAGTTGTCTGTAATTATCTATCACACACTGGATGTATTATTTTTCTTCTTGTATCTGATAGCATAATGTTCACTAGCAAGAGACTAACTTCCTGATTTGTGGGTGTGGGGAGAACTACAAACTCATTTGCTATTGTGTCACAGTGAATTTCTGATTCTAAGAAAACATCTTCAATCACCAGAATGACAGGAGAGTTGCCTGTTTTCCTTATCTGCTTTAGCTAATTTAGTTTATCTCTGTGTGGTTGGAGTTGGCTGTCTCTCTGTTCAGAACGATTAGGAGGGTGGCCTCAGAGTAAACATACTGGGACATTGTTCATGGCTATGACGCCATTGTATTCAAAACCATAGTTTCCTAAGCTGATTGTTTTTTGATTGCACCAGATATTAGAAGATAAACGACGAAAACTTGCAAACTGCAAGTATTCTTGAAGTAAGAATTTTATATTTATACATATGTGAATATAGAAGCCTTTGATGAAAAGTTATTCTTAGATCAATATGCTCACTTTAAATTATTTTTTAAATTATGTATATTTATTTTATTTTAATTTTGGCTTGCATCAGTGTTTGCATGCACGAGAGCATTCTCTAGTTGCGGAGAGCAATGTCTACCCTCTAGTTGAGCTGCGTAGGCTTCCCATTGTAGTGGTGTCTCTTGTTGTGAGGCATGAGTTCTAGGTGTGCAGGCTTCAGTAGCTGTGGCTCACAGGCTCTAGAGAACAGGTTCAGTAGTTTTGACACATGGTCATAGTTGCTCTGTGGCATGTGGAATCTTCCTGGACCAGAGATGGAATCCCTGTCCCTTGCATTGGAAGGCAGATTCTTACCCATTGTACCACCGGGGAAGCCCTATTCAGTTGGTGAAAAAAGTAATTGTGATTTTGGACTGTGAATTTTAAATCGTTATAACTAGGCTCAAACATTTTTATTAGTCAAAGTAGGAACCATTACAATCAACACATTTTTTGCTAATGAGAAATAAGTTTGCTTATTCTTACAGTGGGGCTTCCCTGGTGGCTCAGACGGTAAAGCGTCTGCCTGCAATGCAGGAGACCCGGGTTCAATTCCTGGGTCGGGAAGATCCCCTGGAGAAGGAAATGGCAATCCACTCCAGCCCTTTTGCCTGGAAAATCCCACGGACGGAGGAGCCTGATAGGCTATAGTCCATGGGGTCGCAAAGAGTTGGACATGACTGAGCGACTTCAAAATCCATGCTTTGGGATTTGATTAACTCTCAGAAAGCATTTTCTGCATCCTGCTGGTTGTGGAAGTATTTTCCTTGCAAAAAGCTGTTGAGATGCTTGAGGAAGTGGTAGTCAGTTGGCGAGAGGTCAGGTGAATAGGGTAGATGAGATAAAACTTTATAGCCCAATTTGTTCAACTTTTGAAAGGCTGGTTGTATGATATGAGGTTGTGCGTTGTTGTGGAGAAAAATCAGGCCCTCTCTGTTGACCAATGCTGGCTGCTGGCGTTGCAGTTTTCAGTGCATCTCGCTGATTCACTGAGCATACTTCTCAGATGTGTGTTGGTTTTGCCGGGATTCGGAAAGCTGTAGACCAGACCGACAGCAGACCACCAAACAGTGACGGTGGCCTTTTTTTTGTGTGCAAGTCTGGTGTTGGAAAGTGGTTTGAAATCTCTTCTTAGTCCAACCACAGAGTTGATCATGCCTGTTGGTTGTCATATAATATCCACTTTTCATCACATATCACAATCTGATCAAGAAACGATTCATTGTTGTTGTATAAAAGAAGAGAAATGACATTTCAAAATCATGATTTTTTGATTTCTGGTCAGCTCATGAGGCACCTGCTTATCAAGTTTTCACCTTTCCAGTTTGCTTCAAATGCTGAGTGACTGTAGAGAGGCCGACACTGAGTTCTTCGGCACCTTCTGAAGGGGCTGTAAGAGGATCCGCTGTTATGATTTCTCTCAGTTTGTTGTGGTCACCTTCCCATGGCTGGCTACTTGGCTCCTCATCTTCAAGGCTCTGGTCTCAGCTAGAATCATCACTGGACTGTATGTTAGCTAGCGGTTCCTGGGCCAAATGCGTTGTTGATGCTTCTAGTTGTCTCCCCTGCTTTACAACCCATTTTGAACTCGAAACTGCTCGAATTTGCTTTTTGTCTAACATCATTTCCATAGTCTAAAATAAATACAAAACAAACAGCAAGTAATAATTCATTAGCAAAAAACATGGCATAAGAAATATGCATGAAAGTGGTGTATAACATAACCACATTTATTGAGAATGTGTTCCAGTTCATACGGCAAATATCAACAATGCAAAAAACCACAGTTACACTTGCACCAGCCTAATAGATGTTCATTTTTAATTTCCGTTTTTGAGCCCTTTCAACTTGTACTCTGAACTTGATAATAGCAAATAAAACCCACTTTGTTGCTGTTTAATCACTTTCGTAAAATGGAGAAAGTTGCAACATCTGGCTTTTGTTCAAGCCCATATTTCTTCCACTACACTGGTCTAGAAGACATCTTTTTAATACAATTCAGGGGCATTCATCCTGCCTCACTCTCACTGTGACCTTTGGGAGGAGTGCTAATATGTCAAAGATGAGTATACTATTGATTAACAATTTTGGTGAGTTAAGTTTTTTGTATAATTCTGGAAGAGATTAAAATCTATTTTAATACTTCCAGTTTCTGGTTCTGCATCACATATAAGGAGCTTGGAAATCACCAGTCTTCCTAAAAAAAAAAAAAAAAAAAGTAAAAATTGAACAGACTAAAAAAATCAACCTCTCTTTTTCTATCTGTTAGAGAGGTGAGACACAAACACTGTCCGCATGATTGAAGAGTCAGGCAGGTACAGGGAATAGAGACTAACTGTAATTGAAAAATTGCTGGTGGCTTAGTGTCCAACTCTTTGTGACCCTATGGACTGTAGCCCCTCCAGACTCCTCTGCACATGGAATTCTTCAGGCAAGAATACTGCAGTGGGTTGCCAACCCCTTCTCTAGGGGATTTTCCCCACTCAGGGCTCCAACTCACATCTCCCACCAGGTAGATTCTTTACCGTCTGATCCACCAGGGCTTCTTTATTCAATTCACTTTTCAGGGAAGACAACTCTGAGAATGAAAAACTATACCCTCTGACAGTGGTGAGGAGAGGAAAGGTGTACAATATTGTGAGATTTATCTCCAGGAGATTGGTCAAGTTCCCACAGTAAATGTGGAAGAAAAATATAGATTTCCTGGAGAGGGAAATAGCAACCCACTCCAATACTCTTGCCTGGACAATTCCATGGACTGAGGAGACAGGCAGGCTACAGTCCATAGGGTCACAAAGAATCAGACCCCGACTGTGCGACTTTCACTTCTGACAGGAGGGGGAAGAGTAAGGAACCAATTTAAAATGCCTAGAGCATTCTGTCAGGGAAGGCAATGGCACCCCACCCCAGTATTCTTGCCTGGAAAACCCAATGGACGGAGTAGCCTGGTGGGCTGCAGTCCATGGGGTCGCTAACAGTTGGACAGACTGAGAGACTTCACTTTCACTTTTCTCTTACATGCATTGGAGAAGGAAATGGCAACCCACTCCAGTATTCTTGCCTGGAGAATCCCAGGGATGGGGGAGCCTGGTGGGCTGCCGTCTATGGGGTCACACAGAGTCGGACACAACTGAAGTGACTTAGCAGCAGCAGCAGCAGAGCATTCTGTTCTTCTTAACAAGACCTGCCCTCAGGAAAAACTAGATAGATAGAACCTGACTGACCTGGGGAAGGGAAATACTTCAGCACCTCTAGCTATCCTGTCTCACTTAAGAGCAGGGGATTTGAAGGGAGAGGGGACTATGGCTGAGAAACAGAGGTGAAGTGCAGAGGCACAGGCTTTAAAATACTGAGATTTAATCAGAAGAATAAAAACTGCTATCCCTCCCATGGCATATTACTAAGGGTCTTTTTTTATAGCCTTTTCTTTTACTTGGTACCTGATGTTTGGCTGTCAAGAAAAAATTTGCAAGGCATATTAAAAGGCAAAGAACACAATTTGAAGAGACAGAGCAAGCATTAGAACAAGACACAGTTGGTATGCTTTATCTGTTCAGTGGCCCTTTTCATGGTTGTTATACCATGTACATTTTTGGAATTTTTTTCCCCAATTAATTGTTTCAAAGGACTATCTTATGGATGTCTCTTGAGAATGGGGGCATCATGACTCTCTCTCACCTACTTTAGGTTTGAAAAGCAATGACTTAGCAACTGAACACCACCAATGGCAGTCAAATGCTTTATGTTTTGGAGAGAAACCGTTTTTCTCCTTAATGTGTTATCAGCATTGTTATTGTTCAGTTGCTAAGTTGTGTCCAGCTCTTTGCATTCCACACGGACTATACCTTGTCAGGCTTTCCTGTACTTCACTGTCTCCTGGAGTTTGCTCAAATTCGTGTCCATTGAGTTGACAATGCTATCTAACCATCTCATCCTCTGCTGCCCCCTTCTCCTTCTGTCCTCAACCTTTCCCAGCATCAGGGTCTTTTCCAGTGAATCGACTCTTCGCATCAGGTGGCCAAAGAATTGGGGCTTCAGCATTAATCCTTCTAATGACTGTTCAGGGTTGATTTCCTTTAGGATTGACTGATTTGATCTCCTTGCAGTCCAAGGGACTCTCAAGAGTTATTAAAATGAGCAAGATGTAATATTGATAACCAAAGAACAACCTTATGGTCTGACTTGATGACTTTGGCCTGCATGTTGTAAGCAAGAAGATGAGCCATGATTTATAGGTAGTTTAGCCCACTTATTAAAGCGGGGGGAAGGTGAGTCATTTAGGGTCAAGTTCTTTTTAATTATGAATATTGTGTCACTTGAATGATTAGCATATGTGGTTCATTTGTAATCAAAGAACAATTTTTTTTTTTAGTTTTTTTTTCTTTTTTCTTTTTTTTTTGGTATTTATTTATTTTTTTACATGAACTCCCAAACATGAACCCCCCTCCCACCTCCCACCCCACATCATCCCTCCAGATCACCCCCATACACCAGCCCCAAGCATCCTACATCCTGCATTGAACATAGACTGGCAATTCATTTCTTACATGATAGTATACATATTTCAATGTTATTCTCCCAAATCATCCCACCCTCTCCCTCTCCCTCTCCCTCTCCCTCAGAGTCCAAAAGTCCACTCTACACATCTGTGTCTTCAAAGAACAATTTTATTTTTTATCTTCTATGTCCATGAAAATCTGTTCAGAAGGGGCAGTGTTGCTGACCCTTGATGAAATCTTGACAGGCTTAAGACATTNAAAGGCTGTCTCTTATACACATCTAGATGTGTATAAGAGACAGCTCCCACCTCCCACCCCACATCATCCCTCCAGATCACCCCCATACACCAGCCCCAAGCATCCTACATCCTGCATTGAACATAGACTGGCAATTCATTTCTTACATGATAGTATACATATTTCAATGTTATTCTCCCAAATCATCCCACCCTCTCCCTCTCCCTCTCCCTCTCCCTCAGAGTCCAAAAGTCCACTCTACACATCTGTGTCTTCAAAGAACAATTTTATTTTTTATCTTCTATGTCCATGAAAATCTGTTCAGAAGGGGCAGTGTTGCTGACCCTTGATGAAATCTTGACAGGCTTAAGACATTCTTGTTAATCTCTGGTCTTATGGTTCTAGTCCTTTTAAATTACAAATACAGTGTTAATTCATTAAGTAAAAATCTCACTCTGCATAGTAATATTTTAATCTTTGTTGAAGGAATGGTTGGATGGCATCACTGACTCAATGGACAAGAATTTGAGCAAGTTCTGGGAGATGGTGAAAGACAGGGAAGCCTGGTGTGCTGCAGTCAATGAGATCACAAAGAGTTGGACATGATTGAGCAACGAAAAACAACAAGAGGAAAGTCCAACTAACTGTTGATAGTTTTCCTCTTCCTTAGCTAAGACCTGTAGCAGATGGAAACCTTTGATCTAATAAGGAGAAAATAGTATACTCAGCTTCTTTTTTCCATCCTTCTTCCTACCTCACTTCTTCCACTCTCTAGCTTCAAACAAAAAAAAAGAAAGAAAGAAAAAGAAAGAAACAGGTGGAGTGAAGGGGAAAAAAATAACATAGAACAGAGAAATATCTTACTTGGGTGACATCCGGTGAAGCTGATTTTAAACTTTTGGGGTCTGGTAGATGTCACATGGGGAAGGCAATGGCACCCCACCCCAGTACTCTTGCCTGGAAAATCCCATGGACAGAGGAGCCTGGTGGGCTGCAGTCCATGGGGTCGCTAACAGTTGGACAGACTGAGCGACTTCACTTTCACTTTTCTCTTTCTTGCATTGGAGAAGGAAATGGCAACCCGCTCCAGTGTTCTTGCCTGGAGAATCCCAGGGATGGGGGAGCCTGGTGGGCTGCCGTCTATGGGGTCGCACAGAATCAGACACGACTGAAGTGACTTAGCAGCAGCAGCAGCAGATGTCACATGCTGATTTCTTCTTCTTATGGGTCCCTGTGTATATATATGTGTGTGTTTCTTGAAGATTCCACCACTGGCGACATGTTCAGTTCTGTCTCTCCTGTTATGGGCAGAACAATCCATTTCCCAATCTGTTGCTTTTCCTTTGGCCTCTGTTTTTCTGGTAGTCCACTCCACAAATAATGAACTATTGGTGCTCCCTGCTTTTTCTCCTGGACTTAACACTTGGACTTAAAATGGCTCCAGTCTTGCTTTTTTTCTTTCTGGCATGACTCAACACCTTGGACCTGACAGTCTCTGGATGTGAAGGCCATTCCCAACAGAATTACATTTATTCTCCCACCCCAAGTCACTGGAAGATCCTGAGGCATTCTCTGCAACTCCAAACTTCAGGGAATTGACATTCCAGGATCTGGGAGTAGTATAATGGAAATCCCCATTCTGAGGCTTTAGATGGAAGAGATGGGACCTTCCACACTTATTCCATCCTTCTTAGGAGGGGCTAGGGATTTATACCAGTGGATGCATGCCTCCTCAGTCACTTCAGTTGTGTCCAACTCTTTGTGACCCTATGAACTGTAGCCCACCAGGATCCTCTGTCCATGGGATTATCCAGTCAAGAATACTGGAGTGGGTTGCCATGCCCTCCTCCAGGCAATCTTCCCAACCCAGGGATTGAACCTGTGTCTCCTACATCTCCTGCACTGATTGAAGCTTCTTTACCACTAGGACTGCCTGGGTACCAGTGAGTCTTCTCAGAAATTTACTCTCCATACCTTGACCCAGCTTATTATAAATGATTTGCTTGAGGAATCCAAGAATTGTTGACACTGAGATTTTCTTTATAAATGTTGTGTATGGTCATCTGTCTTGCATTCATTTCTGTATTTGATGTGTATCATATTTTTGTCTTAATTGAAATGGAAAGATTTACTTTTTGACAGTCTATAACATGTACATTTGCCTGGAGTATCTCCTTTTAACATCTCCCTAAGAACCAAGGATAGGAAAGTTCTTTCAGATTCAGATACATATTTGAAATTGTCCCATTTCATTATGACCAACTTGATTGTTAGTTAGAAAACCATAGCTTAGCTTGCCAAGTGCAATTTTCCATAGATTTTGGATTATTTACTAAAGAGAGGAAAAAGCTGTTTGAAATAACCACTATAAAAAGACAAAAGTCTGGTGGAAAATATTGAGCCTTTCTATAAGAATAGTTTTCCATGAATTGAATCACAAGAGTTGCATTCACTTTATAAGGTCTCCAGTAAGTTGGATAATTTAGATAAGCTTTAGGAACCAAATGGTAGTAGAGTGCACTGAGTCTGTCCTAATTCACAATTCTGGAAAATACTTCCTAACTCCTCTTTAATTGACTTTCTGTACCCAAGCATCATAGCTCACCAAAGGGACCATGTGAGTTAAAGCATGGCTGTACTGTCTGGACATTCATTTTAGTATATCAGACTTTACTAGCTTTGTAGGATTTACAAAGTTAGGACATTTGAGGCATTAATAACTGTGGTAATATTTTATACAGTTAATTATTTTTGGCCTCAGTGGTATGGTGAAATAAAGTATTGTTTCTTTTCTGCAAGGTTTGTAAGTTTTGGGGCTATAGATTATAACCTTCTTTTATTCCTTAAAGGTGAGTTACTATCAAAATGTAGACCATAATTTTATATATTTATGCCTATGTTTACCATATTTGCATGCTGAGAAGTTATTCTAGAAAGATATTTTATATTGAAGTTTTTCTATTAGATTCTGTGATTTTCTTTTTCAGAAAAATGCAATCTTAACATTTCATATGAAATGGAAATAGAGTCTGAGGGCATTAGGGACTCATTTGAAGAATTGAATACAGACATTGCTTTTATAAAAAAAGACTCCTAGAAGATAGTTGAACATCTAGTTAGAAGGTTCCTGGGTCCCCAGGTGACCATGTGAAGCAGATTACCACATCCTGCCCCCAACATGCAGTTAGACTATGACATATTTCAGGATTTTCTCAGAATTGAGAACATATTATATAGTAATAATACCATCAATGCCACTTATAAGCTATATTTTAAATTAAAAGGCTAGAAGTTTTGAATATGTGAGAATACATGAGCTGTTTTGCATTATCCACTGTAATAGAGCTCTACTAGTTGAATATGTTTGGAAACAGTATGGCTGTGTGCTACCAAAGTTGTATTCTAGTGAACTGAAAAAACTTTCTGGTCAGAAAGTACAGAATTTTAACAGTAAGAAATGATTGCAGTTGTAAAAAAAAAAAAAAAAGTAGAAATACATAGGGAGGAAGTTGGGTTATTGACATAGTAATAACAAGAATTGAAAATTAGTGGCACAGGAGAATCCCATGGATGGAGGAGTCTGGCGAGCTACAGTCCACGGGGTCGCAAAGAGTCGGACACGATTGAGCGACTTCACTTCACTTCACTTAAAGAGATTCTATGAAACAGTGAATCAAATGCCTATGAGCATCAAAGAATTTAAATATTTAGAAAAATATATACTCCTGGGCCTCCAACCAGACTTACTATATCAAAATTTTCATTTTTAACATGTTTACATAAGAGTGGTTTTACCTTTGTGATGCTTAAATGAAATAGCTGTTGAAAGTTCTTAGAATAGTGCCTAGCATATAAGCATTCAACAAATACTCTATTAGTCATTGATATTATTGAAATTCCTGTGCACATTAAAGCTTGAGAAACATTGCTATAGAAATGGATTATATGGTGTGATTACCATTTTAGTAAGTCAATTTATTATATTCAAAGGGGAGCAGTTGATTAACTGAATAGAGGATCAAAATACTTTAAAAAGTGGACAGGATGCTTGGGGCTGGTGCACTGGGATGACCCAGAGAGATGATATGGGGAGGATGGTGGAAGGGGGGTTCAGGATGGGGAACATGTGTATACCTGTGGTGGATTCATGTTGATGTATGGCAAAACCAATACAATATTGTAAAGTAATTAGCCTCCGATTAAAATAAATAAATTTAAATTAAAATAAAAAAGTTGTCTCCTTTATCCTTGGGAAACTTTCAGTGGACAAAAGGATGTAAAGTTCACCTATGCATTTTCATTTCCACAAACAGCTTAAGTTGACAATGGACCAATTTCCTGATATTAATCAGTACAAGAATACAAGAAGAACAAATTTTTTTTTTTGATAAGTTAAATTTGGTTTTAGTTAACACTTGAGTGATTAGTGAGCTCTCTCTCTGGTGATATCTGAAGGTATTAGTCTAGGGCTCACAGCTATATAGGCAGGCAAATTTAGGTGTCAACCAAATAGAAATGACTGTAGACATATGATACTTGAAATAACAACCAGAGAGAATTTGTAAAATTATAAAGTTGAGAAATAGGTTCTAAGATTAAGAACTGGGGGGACACACAATTTTAGGGGAAGGAGACAGGATTAGATAACATGACTGAGAAAAGGCTAATCTGAGACTGAAGAAGGAAACGGAAGTTAGAGTGTAGTGTCCTGGAATTTAGGAAAGTTTCAGAAAAGAGATTGGGCAGTAGTTAAGAAATTTTACAGATAGTATACTGATATTTTCATTCTGTAGTGAAAAGTTCTCTGCTTGAACTTGTACAGTCCCTTTCCTGTACATAAGACCATTACAATTTATTGGCATTTCTTGTGCCTAGCACAATATCTTTATTTAATTTCTTCATGATTCATTGAGGCTTTATTGCTGGATGGAAACTATAAGTCTTGGAGAAGCTGGGATGACTCAATATTTCTTTCTACATAATTTCTTGTTATGTCCCTCGATATCTGTGATATTCATGTTAATTGGGAAAGAAACTGTGTTTCGTACATTTTAATCTGGCATGTAGTAAGTAAAAAGGATAAAAAGTTAATGTTGAACTGATGGATCCATATGATAGTTGATTAGTCATGTCAATTATGTTCTTCATCTGTAGTCTTAGTCTTCATTACTTTAGTACCTCCCCTTTTGAGATCTTAGACTTGACATTGTTCTCTGTGATCATAGCCTTCTTATTTCCCAATAACTTCACACTCTTAGTTCTTACTAAGAACTTACTAAGTTTTTACTCTTATGTATAGAAATTTCCTTTTTTTGTATTCCTCTGTTCAAACTTCCCTTTCTTCTATTCCTCTGAGTGCTAACGTATTTGTGTGTTAATCATTCTCCTGGTTTTCTGTTTCTGTCTGATCTGGATCTTTAGTGGGTATCTCCAGTGATACTTATTCAGTGCTGGGGTAGCATCTATTCTGGTTCACTCTCACTCTTTCTTCTATTTTATGGTGGTCTGCTAAGCATTGTTGAAGAAAGCTATGAAATTGTGCTGCCTTTTGGTTACTGCTGTCATGTTTTTCTAATGTTGACTTGTATCCTTTTCTATTTTAAAATTATTTTATTCATCTTTTACTATTGATTATAGCAACAGTTTTAAAACCTTTTTAGCCACCTTAAGAAGGATCCAGAAGAGGTGTTTATATTTAATATTTCTGAGAAAATTCAGTCCATTTGGTGTGAAAGTTTTCAATTTCTGTTCCTTATATTCCAAAATTTTTCCTTCACTCATTCTCTACATGTATATTAAAGAAACAACTCTCTTCCTTTATAAAACTAATTGTGTTACTTTGCTTTTAGTCATTCACTCACTTTTTGTTTAATACCAAAAATTGTTTCATTACTAATCATTTTTCTTTGTTTTTTTTTGGTGTTATGGATTGAATGAAGGTAAAGTCGCTCAGTTGTGTCTGACTCTTTGCGACCCCATGGACTGTAACCTAGTAGGCTTCTCTGTCCATGGGATTCTCCAGGCAAGAATACTGGAGTGGATTGCCATTTCCTTCTCCAGGGGATCTTCCCTGACTCAGGGATTGAACCTGGGTCTCCCACATTGGAGGCAGACGCTTTAACCTCTGAGCCACCAGGGAAGCCAAATATTCATATGTTTATTTCTTCATAGTACTTCAGAATGTTACCTAGTCAAAGCTTTCTATGCTCACGACACAACAAATCAGTAAGTTGGAGGTGAGGTGTTAAGGCAAGGAATATGACTTTATTCAAAAAGCCAGCTGATGGAGAAGATGGAATTTTCAGTCATTTTCATAGACTCATTCTTTCTTCTCAGTGTGTTAAGAACTCTTATAAACAACAAATCTTTCCTCTGACCTTCTTAAATTATAATTTCTATTTCCATCTATAGACTTCTTTATGCTCTATTTGCTGTATCTGCTCTCTTACTATTTTAGTCCCCCCAAATCTTCCTGCTTCTTACCTTTTCTCCCCCTTTACTTACCTATTCAGATGTCATCAATGACTTCCTCACTTTTAAAACCAATATTAATTCTTATTATTAGTAACCCTCTTTTTTTTTTTTTCCTGGCTTGTCAGGAGCTTCCTTTTCCTTGACACGCTACCCTTACTCAGTTTTCTTGATTGACACTCTACCCTTACTCAGTTTTCTTGACACTTTGTTTTATCTATTTTCCCTCCTGTTTCTTTGTTTAATTTATCTATTCTCACTCTTTCGCTGTTTTTATAAAGGGAATTCTCCAACATTAGGTTCTTTCCTCTCATTTTTCTTTCTCTCTCTGGAAACTCATTTACTCAAACAGTTTATAGACTTGCCTTAGTATGGAGGGCCTTCAAATATTCAAATATTCCTCTCTAGCATCTCATCAATATGCTGACTTCTAACATATTGTTAAATATATTTTTTCTTGCATCTTCTCAAAAATATTATTCATTTCCTTTGATGTTGTTTCTTCTAGGCTTTGCCATTTCTTCATTTAAATTTATTCAGTTATGTTTGTGTTTCATTCTGTTTTCACCATGTTCTTCAGATGGGACAACTTGTGTTGATCTATATTTAAGTTTGTTGACTCTTCTTTCTTTTGGTTGTTAAGCCAAACCAGCGAATTTTTAATTTAAATTACAATTTTAAGGTATTTAGTTTTCATTTGATGTTTTAAAATAATTTCCATTTCTTTGAGTCCATGTCTACTCATTCATTATTTATTCTTTGTACAAAATTTTAATAGCTGTTTAAAATTCTTGAGGGCTAAGGCTTACATCTGAACCATGATTGGTTTGGTTTCTATTCAGTGTTTTGATTTGTTTTGTTTTCCTTGACCCGGGGGCCCATTTCCTGTTTCTCTATTTGTGATTTTTATTTTATGCTTGACATAGTGAATGATACGTCTCTCTTTACATTTCTTTGAAAGTGTTGTTTTTTCTATTCAGTGATTTAATTGTTGGATGATCACTTTCAACTTGTGTAGGATTTATTTTATACCTTGTTAGTAACAGGTTTATGAAAAGTCCAAGTTGTTTCCCAGATCTCTATATCCTGGCAGAACTCGCATCTAAACTTTTTCTCCTGAAGATCTTTGGTTTTAAGATTTGTTATTGAATGCTGAAAGTAAGCTCTACTTTATGGTGTGGTTCTTACTCTCAAGATACAAGCCTTCTAATGTCTCATTGTTCAAGGTGTTAAGTATTAACCTTTCCATTAGGGTTGACTTGAACTCCAGGGTCCCCTTGTGCTGCTTGTTCTCTCATATATTTCTTCACTTTTAACCTGTAGCAGATGCACTCTGATTAACTTTAGTCTTTCCATGTGCAGCCCAGGACCACGTGGGAGCCCCACATGAAATTCTGTGTCCCATTATATGTACAGGTCCCTTGTCCCACAAATTCTTGCCGCTTCCCTGTGGCCATGAATTCTAATCTTTACCCTTAGCTCAGTGGAATTGCTGTACTTTGCTTGGCCTCCAGCTCATAGTGTTGTGATTGGGAGTTTGTCCTCAGCCAGAGAGAGGACAATTGTAGTTTCCAAAATGAGTTTCCCATCTCAGGAATCATAGGATTGAACTGACTATTGTTAGTGCCCAAGAAGAGTAGTTGTGTGTATTTTTGTAATTCTATAATTTTACAAAAGGAGGTAGTTTATAGGAGAAGAGCTACTTTGATAACAGTTATTCCTTCAAGCCAGAAGTCTTGAAACCTTAAAAAATATTTTTTTGATTCCTTTCTTATATTCAGGCTTCCAGTCCAAACTAAATCTTTTATTCTTTCTTCTCAAAGCTGTTTATGTCTATTCCAATCATTTCTGTGATCACTGCCTACCATCCTGAGACCATGATTTGCCCAAATTTCTGTGATGTCTGTATCTTTCTAACTAGTCTCTCACAACTCATATAACTTTAATTATCTCATTTTGTTATTTACTAATTACTTAATCTGTACTCTTTAATCAGAAAATTCAGTTCTTCCTCAAATGATCTCTACCTGATATTATAGCTTTATCTACCACCATTCCCACATATTACTATCCCCTCACAATAATCCAAGGCTATGCCCTGATCAGTAATGCTGAAAAAGCTGAAGTTGAACGGTTCTATGGAGACCTATAAGACCTTCTAGAACTAACACACAGAAAAGAAGTCCTTTTCATTATAGGGGACTGGAATGCAAAAGTAGGAATTCAAGAAATACCTAAAGTCACAGGCAATTTTAGCCTTGGAGTACAGAATGAAGCAGGGCAAAGGCTAATAGAGTTTTGCCAAGAGAATGTAATAGTAAACACCTTCTTCCAACAACACAAGAGAAGACTCTATACATGGACATCACCAGATGGTCAATACTGAAATAAAATTGATTATATTCTTTGCAGCCAAAAATGGAGAAGCTCTATACAGTCAGCAAAATCAAGACTGGGAGCTGACTGTGGCTCAGACTATGAACTCCTTGTTGCCAAATTCAGACTTAAATAAAGTAGGAAAAACCACTATACCATTTAGGTATGACATAAATCAAATCCCTTAACATTATACAGTGGAAGTGAGAAATAGATTCATGGGATTAGTTCTGATAGAATGCCTGTAGAACTATGGATGGAAGTTCATGATACTGTACAGGAAGCAGGGGTCAAGACCATCCCCAAGAAAAAGAAATGCAAAAAAGCAAAATTGCTGTCTGAAGAGGCCTTACAAATAGCTGTGAAAAGAAGAGAAGCAAAAAGCAAAGGAAAAAAGGAAAGATATACCCATTTGAATACAGAGTTCTAAAGAATACCATGGAGATATAAGAAAGCTTTCCTCAGTGATCAGTGCAAAGAAATAGAGGAAAACAATAGAATAGGAAAGACTAGAGATCTCTTCAAGAAAATTAGAGATACCAAGGGAACATTTCAGGCAAAGATGGGTACAATAAAGGACAGAAATGGTATAGACCTAACAGAAGCAGAAGATATTAAGATGAGGTGGCAAGAATAAGATGTGTATAAGAGA
>SJYX01007152.1:798612-810981 GCA_006410675.1 Oreotragus oreotragus
GACTGCAGCCATGAAATTAAAAGACGCTTACTCCTTGGAAGAAAAGTTATGACCAACTTATATAGCATATTGAAAAGCAGAGCCATTACTTTACCAACAAAGGTCCATCTAGTCAAGGCTATGGTTTTTCCAGTGGTCATGTATGGATGTGAGAGTTGGACTGCGAACAAAGCTGAGCACTGAAGAATTGATGCTTTTGAACTGTGGTGTTGGAGAAGACTCTTGAGACTGCAAGGAGATCCAACCAGTCCATTCTGAAGGAGATCAGCCCTGCGATTTCTTTGGAAGGAATGATGCTAAAGCTGAAACTCCAGTACTTTGGCCACCTCATGAGAAGAGTTGACTCGTTGGAAAAGACTTTGATGCTGTGAGGGTTTGGAGGCAGGAGGAGAAGGGGACAACAGTGGATGAGATGGCTGGATGGCATCACTGACTTGATGGACAGTTTTGAGTGAACTCCAGGAGTTGGTGATGGACAGGGAGGCCTGGCATGCTGCGATTCATGGGGTTGCAAAGAGTCGGATATGACCGAGCAACTGAACTGAACTGAACTGAAGTGCAAAATCTAAAAAAATGACACAAATGAACTTACAAAACAGAAACAGACTCATTTACATTTAAAGCAAACTTATGGTTACCAATTGGAGAAGGCAATGGCAGCCCACTCCAGTACTCTTGCCTGAAAAGTCCCATGGACGGAGGAGCCTGGTAGGCTGCAGTCCATGGGGTCGCTGAGTTGGACATGACTGAGCAACTTCACTTTCACTTTTCACTTTCATGTACTGGAGAAGGAAATGGCAACCCACTCCAGTGTTCTTGCCTGGAGAATCCCAGGGATGGCGGAGCCCAATGGGCTGCCGTCTATGGGATCGCACAGAGTCAGACACGACTGAAGCGACTTAGCAGCAGCAGCAGCAGCAGCAGCATGGTTACCAATGGTAAACGTAGGATGGGATCAATTGGGAATTTAGGATAAAGAGATACACACTATTGTTTATAAAATAGATAAATAACAAGGAAAGACTGTATAGAACAGGAACTATATTCAGTATCTTGTAATAACTTACAATAGAGGAGAACCTGGAAAAGAATATATAACTGAATCACTTTGTACATCTAAAGCACTGTAAATCAACTATATTTCAATAAAAATATTAGTCTTTATCCTACTAGTATATAATATGTTTCTAAAAGTTATTTACTTAAATAACAAATCTGAGTATTTTAGTAAGCAATGAGGATAGAAGTAACATGGAAAAAAAGATTAACTAGTTGAGATTTGGGGAATTAGATTGAATTAGAAATAGGATCCATGATGTAAGGTGGTAAGAAGGTAGGCAGTGTTTGAGGTGCAGGGTTTGAAAATAGAGCAGAGATTGGTAGTGAGAAAAGTGAAGACTGTCAAGAAGCTATAATTGTTAAACACAGATGACAGTGCTATTGGGCTGTGAAGTTGAAGGATATTTGCAAAAACTAAATTCAGAGTTTCACTTTTCTCCTTAGTTATTTTATGTATTATGACTGCAAATAGCATGTCAGGTGTCCTCAAGAATTTTCTGTGGTTTGGTAATTCTCTTGGAGGACTCACAGAACCCAAGATAGAGTTTATACTCACAGCTACATTTTATTACAGCAAAAGGGCTTAAAAAATCATCAAAGGGAAAGGTGCATGGATCAAAGTCTCAATGTAATCAGATGTAAGTTTTTATAAAGAGTCCTCTTCTAGTAGAGTCACAGAGGATGACATTTAGCTCCCCAGCACTGAGTTGTGATGATTGTTTGAAATGTTGTCTATCACAGAAACTCATTAGATAACAGCGTCAAGAATTTTTGCTGGGGGCTGGTCATTTTGTCACCTTTCTACCTAGGCTATACCAAGTTTCTAATCTCCCAGGCATGAAGTATATATTCAACTTCAACCACATTTTTTAAACAGAATTTAGGCATGGTGAATGACTTATCAGTTCTCAAAATGGTGGAGAAATTCCCTTTAAATCCAAGCTCCCAGATGCCAGTCAAGGGCCAACCTTGCAAGCAAGACTTTCTAAGCTCTGCACAGTGGTGATAATAGAATCTGTAGACCATCTTTTATGCTAATTTATTATTTATATAATATATTCTGCAGCAACCTATTATCTGTATGTGTGGCTTTCATTTGCTTTATACATGGTGCCACAGACTCTTGACTTTTTGTACTTTTGAGTTATCTTATTTTTTTCACTTCTTTTCTAACAGTGATCTTGTTTCAGGACATACTTGGCTAAGCTTGGAATTTGTGGAATTCTATCTTGTATTCCATTCATTTGTCTAATCTCTTCTCTAGTCATTACATATTGATCTCATGTCATATCTAAGTTTCTTTGAAGGTTAATGTGAAAATCATTTGGAATATCTTTTTATATAAGGTAATTTACCTTCCTAATGCATAAAACTACCAAGAGTCTACGATGTTTTTGATTGGTCTTAGAAGATAATATTAATGAGAAGTTGTAAAATTTAATGAAAGCTCATAAAGATTTATTATTAGTTAAAATAATTCTAGTGTGGAAACGTGTTATTCAGTAACAGCTTACAATGTAAAGAAATGTACACAGACTATTTTTTTTGTTTTTCCTGGACCAGTCTTGCATCTGCTGTGTGTCGAGTTCCCCATACTAACAGAAATTGCTAAGAAGGTTGTGGTGACCAGAACTGTGTTGCAATATACTGTTGTTTGGCTATGTTCTTGCTGTATTTTAACAAAAGAATTTGTATGTTATCCTATCTTTTGTATTAGTCCATACCCAAAGCCAAGAATTTTTTTTCTTATTCCTAGAAATTGTTTTCTGGACCAGTCTTGCATCTGCTGTGTGTTGAGTTCCCCATACTAACAGAAATTGCTAAGAAGGTTGTGGTGACCAGAACTGTGTTGCAATATACTGTTGTTTGGCTATGTTCTTGCTGTATTTTAACAAAAGAATTTGTATGTTATCCTATCTTTTGTATTAGTCCATACCCAAAGCCAAGAATTTTTTTCTTATTCCTAGAAATTGTTTCTATTCTCTGAGCCCATTCAAAATGTGTTCCAAGGACCAGTAATATTGGAATTACCTGGGAGTTTGTTAGAAACATAGAACCTTAGACCTAGCCCCAGACCTGCTGAATAAGAATCTGTTTGAGTGGACTGTGTGTGCCACGAGCCTGGAGCTACCAAGGATGACTTGTGCTGCCACGATCTTTTTTATTCAGATTACCTGAAAATGTTAGAATTCTATCACTTATAGCTGAATGAGTCCAGTCTAACATGAAAATTAACCAGATAAGAGGAAACTGAGGTCACCTACTTCTTGTGACCCTCCTAGTTATAGGTCCATGCCTGCTTCAGTTTGCACTTTATCCTTGAGGAAACCTGAGTCCAGCACTCACTGCTGCTTGGGTCATTGCTGTGTGACTGAGGGTTCCAGAGACACTCTGCTGGCATCAGATAACCAAGGATCACCATAATTCACTTTTCCAGTGAAATAATCCATTCTTCGCGGAGAAGGCAATGGCACCCCACTCCAGTACTCTTGCCTGGAAAATCCCATGGATAGAGGAGCCTGGTAGGCTGCATTCCATGGGGTCATTAAGAGTCAGACATGACTGAGTGACTTCACTTTCACTTTTCACTTTCTTGCATTGGAGAAGGAAATGGCAACCCACTCCAGTGTTCTTGCCTGGAGAATCCCAGGGACAGGAGAGCTTGGTGGGCTGTCGTCTATGGGGTCGCACAGAGTTGGACATGACTGAAGTGACTTAGCAAGCAAGCAAGCAATCCACTCATCAAATTAGAAAGGAGAAGACAAGATGATGAAGTAGAAGGGCTTTAGTTCACCTCCTCTCAGAGAAACACAAAATCACACCTAACTACTGAACAGCTATCTATGAAACAGACCGGAATCTCCCAAAAAAGATATTCTACATCCAAAGACAAAGAAGAAGCCACAGTGAGATTGTAGGAGAGGCGCTTTCACAACATAATCAAATCCAGTATCCACCAAGTGGCCTACCCACAAACTGGAAAATAATGATCTCACAGAGATTTTCACACAGGATTGAGAATTGTGAGTCCCCACATCAGGGTCTCCAGCCTGAGGGTCTGGCTGAGGAGGATCCCCCAGAGCATTTGGCTGCAGTGGGTCTTGTGTGCTGGATCTCCACAGGACTAAGGGAAACACAGACTCCACTCTGGGAGGATGTACCCAAGATTTCATGTGCCCTGGGACTCAGGCAAAGCAGTGACTCTGTAGGAGCCTGGGCCAGGCTTACCTGAAGGTCTTAGAGGGCCTCCAATGTAAAATAAAAATTAAATTAAAAATAATAACCTGCTTTTCGCCAAGATCCCCAGTTGATCCATACACATATCCTAAATTCTGCCATTACCCCTGTCTTCTTATGCTCCATTGGCAGCCTGTGCCTGTTTCATCTGGTCATGCTGGGAATAATTAGCATGTTAGTCAGGGAATTAAAAAGGTCTGTGAACTAATGAACTGGTTATGCCTGAAAAATTCTGTAAATTGCCTTCATTTGGGGAGTGTTGCTCCAGTATCAACTATAAATAGATCTATTGTTTCTCTCATAATGTTGTTTGCACTCATGGCTCTAGGCAACTGCATGAAAAATGCCTTTAGCATAGTATCATCAACCCCAACACTGAGGCCCCCTATCTAAAAGTCTGCCAGCTTCACCTCTGTCGATTTTAGGCAAGCAGCTGGGCCATTGATTTTGTTGCTGTTTTTACTTTTTTATTGGAGTATAGTTGATTTACAATGTTGTGTTAGTTTTAGGTGTACAGAAAAGTGATATATATATATATATATATTTCCATTATAGGCTGTTACAAGGTAGTGAATATAGTTCCCTGTGCTGTATGGTCAGTCCTTATTGTTCATCTATTTTGTGTATAGTTGTGTGCATATACAGGTGTATTTCTCTTAATACCAAACTCCTGATTTGTCTCTTTTCCTGCTTTTCTCCTTTGGAAATATATAAGGTTGTTCTCTATGACTGTATGTCTCTGTTTTATAAGTAAGTTCATTGATATCATTTTTTTGGATTCCACAAATAAGTCATATCATATATTTGTCTTTCTCTGACTTCCTTCACCTAGTATGATTATCTCTAGATCAATCCATGACATTGCAAATGGCATTATTTCATTCTTTTTTATGGTTGAGTATGGGCCATTATTTAAACTGGAATTTTTTCTAAATTTTTTCCTCCCTTTTCTTCATCAGTAGCTGCTTGTGCCCAGATTCTAGGACAGGAGTTCAGTTCAATTCAGTCACTCAGTCGTGTCCGACTCTTTGTGACCCCATGAATTGCAGCACACCAGGCTTCCTTGTCGATCACCAAATCCTGGATGGAGTTCACTCAAACTCATGTCCATTGCGTCAGTGATGTGATCCAGCCATCTCATCCTCTGTCGTCCCCTTCTCCTCCTGCCCCCAATCCCTCCCAGCATCAGAGTCTTTTCCAATCAGTCAACTCTTCACACGAGGTGGCCAAAGTATTGGAGTTTCAGCTTTAGCATCAGTCCTTCCAAAGAACACTCAGGACTGATCTCCTTAAGAATGGACTGGTTGGATCTCCTTGCAGTCCAAGGGACTCTCAAGAGTCTTCCCCAACACCACAGTTCAAAAGCATCAGTTCTTTGGCTATCAACTTTCTTCACAGTCCAACTTTCACATCCATACATCACCACTGGAAAAACCATAGCCTTGACTAGACAGAGTTTTGTTGGCAAAGTGATGTCTCTGCTTTTGAATATGCTGTCTAGGTTGGTCAAAACTTTCCTTCCAAGGAGTAAGTGTCTTTTAATTTCATGGCTTCAATTACCATCTACAGTGATTTTGGAGCCCCCCAAATAAAGTTTGACACTTTCCACTGTTTCCCCATCTATTTCCCATGAAGTGATGGGGCCAGAAGCCATGATCTTAGTTTTCTGAATGTTGAGCTTTAAGCTAACTTTCACTTTCATCAAGAGGCTTTTTACCAGGACAGAAGAAGGAGGGCCTAATGTCTTAGGAAATTTAATGATGCTCTTTGCTGTATCCACAAAATATATGCTGCTCAAGAATAAGGAGGAAAAAGTTATTCCTCTGTCCCAGTCCCACAGTGGGCAACTTGCCTGCATCTCTGACTTTTTTTGCCTTTTATTAGAAACCTCTTTTTCTTTCTTTCTTTTTTTAATTCCTCTATTTTGAGCCACTTGTTGCTTCCCTTAGCTAATTCAACTTAAGCTTTGTACTTTTCTTTTAGGTTTTAAGCTTCAGTGGCTCAAATTTTTCACAACCAAAATTCTTGATTACATAAAATTATTACTGTACCAATTAAAATGCAAATAATTATGAGAAAGTAATTTATTAACATAGAAATCAAGGTTCATATAAATTATAATTTAAACTCTGAATATTATTATTCAGGGTTTTCTATAAAGATGTTAATTAACATTGGAATTTGATCTGCATATTGAACAAATTTACTTGTTAAAATACAATTCATAAGTATTGAGTTGATTTATACTGGAGGGAAATATTCTGTTTAATTATGTGAATTCTACTTCTAAGATAAACAGTTTTACAGTTTTCTAACTACTGCACAATTGCACTCATCTCACACCTAGTAAAGTAATGCTCAAAATTCTCCAAGCGAGGCTTCAGGAATACATGAACCGTGAACTTCCAGATGTTCAAGCTGGTTTTAGAAAAGGCAGAGGAACCAGAGATCAAATTGCCAACATCCGCTGGATCATGGAAAAAGCAAGAGAGTTCCAGAAAAACATCTACTTCTGCTTTATTGACTATGCCAAAGCCTTTGACTGTGTGGATCACAACAAACTGTGGAAAATTCTGAAAGAGATGGGAATACCAAACCACCTGACTTGCCTCTTGAGAAACCTATATGCAGGTCAGGAAGCAACAGTTAGAACTGGACATGGAACAACAGACTGGTTCCAAATAGGAAAAGGAGTACTTCAAGGCTGTATATTGTCACCCTGCTTATTTAACTTCTATGCAGCTTACATCATGAGAAACGCTGGGCTGGAAGAAGCACAAGCTGGAGTCAAGATTGNCAGGGAGAGCCTCTGGGAAATCAATGAAGGTTTCAAACCCTCCCTTCAGAGGCATTTCCCAGGATCTCAGCACTGCCTTTGTTGCTCTCAGGAACGCAGATTTTCATTGCAGGGTTCTCTTCACCATCTCCAAATCCCTCCTTGCCCAGCTCCTTGAAACTTATCCTGCCAGAGTTCTCTACTCCCAACAACTGTCACTTCAGAAATCCCCTGTTGGGCTTTCCTGGTGATAGGAATCTGCCTGCCAGTGCAGGGGACATGGGTTCCATCCCCAGTCCGGGGAGATCCCACAAGAACTGAGCCAGCACTCTAGAACCGGCGAACGGCAACTACCGAGCCCACTCGCTGAAACGACTGCAGCCCGCCTGCTTAGATCCCGTGCTTTGCAACGTAAGAAGCCCCCTCAAAAGAAGCCTGAGCCCCGCAACTAGAGCGTAGCACCTGCGCGCTACAGCTAGAGAGTGCCCACACACGGCGGCCGAGACCCAGCATAAACAAAAGTAATCTTTTTAAAAAGAAAGAAGTGTGTGTATGAATGGCAGAGAATGCTCCAAGAGGCGTACATTTTGTCCCATTGACCCTCTGTTTCGCTGAAGAGTAAGTTCTTTGAAGGGCAGGGCTGGGTCCAATCACTATTCACGCAGCTTATTATGGAGTCTCCCCCTGTGGTTCATAGACGTCCAGCGTCAGACTAACAGGAAGTGCTTGTAAAAATACTAGCCCTCCTTCCCCTCCACATACAATGAAGAGGTCTGGGAATCTGTTTTTTTCACAAGTTCCCTATGTGACTGGTGCTCATTGAAGAATGAGAACCTCTGAGCATCCAGGGGCAGGGTGGGGTTCTCCATAGAATTTTCATAGGTGGCTGACTCCCTCAGTGACTCAGATGGTAAAGAATCTGCCTGCGATGCAGGAGACCCAGGTTCAGTCCCTGGGTTGGGAAGATTCCCTGAAAAGGGGGCATGGCAGCCCACTCCAGTATTCTTGCTGGGAGAATCCCATGGACAGAGGAGCCTGGTGGGCTATAGGCCATGGTGTCGCACAGAGTCAGACACGACTAAGCGACCAACATTTTTTCACTTTCACCACCCCACCCAGCATTCTGTCCCTTATATCTGCTTGACTTTCTCAAGCAGGTATAAAACAATAGCATTAATTACCTTATTTGTTTTGCCTGTTGCTTCTAGCCTCTCCCCGTTCCCATTAGAACTAATAAGCTTCATGAGGGCAAAAATCTGTGTCTCCCTGACTGGGGTACTCCAGTGCCTGGACGGCAGTGTCTGCAACTGCAGGTGTTCAGGGAATATTTGTTGCATGAAGGAATGAAGCATTTCTGTGGAGAGGAATCAGTGCAGCTAAAGACAAAGATTATTCCACTTTCTAATCTTCTTTCATCACAGACATTATGTTGGGAGTCCCCAGGGCCATCCTCAGGCTCAGTGATTCACTGGAAGGAACCAGAGGACTCAGAAAAGCTCTCATACTCACAGTTATGGTTTATTACTCCAAAAGGATACAGATAAAGTCAGCAAAGGGGGAAAGAATCTGCGTTTAAGTCCAGGAGAAACCAGGCTCAATCTTCAGGTGTCCCTCCCGCTGGAGTTACATGAGGATGAGAAACTGTTTGTAACAACACAGGCGAAGTATTGCCAAGACAGGGGCATATCCAAGCCTTGCTTCCAGGGGTTTTACTGGGCGCCAGTCAGGAAGGCATGCTGAGCCCAGTGGCGGACCTTAGCTGCCCAGTCTTCAGCTCACTGCCTCCTAGAAGTCAAACTGATACACATGGTTTCAAGGCCTTCAACAGGCAAAAACAAGTATTAGCCAAAAGTTACATTGTTGGTATTAAGTATCTGGACATACTGGTACTGTCTGGCCCAAGGTCTCAGGTATTGAAAAAGAAATTTTTTTTTGGTCAAGCAGGATATTCCAAAGGCTCGAAGGTTATTTCCTAGGAGCCAAGTCAAGGGCCAGTTCAGAAGAGAGACCTTTCTTTGAAATGTGCAGGGTTTGAGCAACCCAGGCCTGCTGAGTTAACCTTTCTACACAGTCATCAAAATCATGCCCTCAGCATGGACACAACTGAGGTTGTTCTGTAATTAAACTATTTGGTATTGATCTGACTTCTCCTTAAACACAATTGTACCTAAATAGCATATATTTGCATACTAAGTCTGCCTCAGAGTTGGACTGAATGTTCATTTAACCAAGAGTTACCAAGGATTCACCATGTGCTAGGTACAGCTCCTCACTGGGAATACAAAAACGAACAAAAGAGGCCTTGTCTCTGTCTTCAAGGAGTTTCGAGTTTTAGGCCTATAAAGATAGTTTTTGGACTTTGGCATGTAAAGGGTTATTCTGAAATGACCAATTTCAAAGGTAGGCAGGGAAAAGGGACCATGAAATAAATATAAGAAAGATGTAAAAATAAAAAGATAAAGATGTGCATAAGAAAGTTCCTACCAAATGGTCAGGTCTGCCCTTTGGAATTGCTACTGCAGATCTTGGGGATTCTTCTGTGGTTTGTCTGAGCCTGGAGATTTGCCAGAAGCAAGCCTACCTTCTGAGATTAAGGACAGTCGGAGAATATCAATTTTGTATTCATGTGTTTTTTTATCACTTATATGGCAGCTGGGACTGCAAGGAGATTCAACCAGTCCATTCTGAAGCAGATCAGTCCTGGGTGTTCCTTGGAAGGATTGATGCTAAAAGCTGAAACTCCAATACTTTGGCCACCTCATGCGAAGAGTTGACTCACTGGAAAAGACTCNAAGCTCAGCATTCAGAAAACGAAGAACATGGCATCTGGTCCCATCGCTTCATGGCAAATAGATGGGGAAACGGTGAAATCAATGTCAGATTTTATTTTTGGGGGCTCCAAAATCACTGCTGATGGTGACTGCAGCCATGAAATTAAAAGACGCTTACTCCTTGGAAGGAACGTTATGACCAACCTAGATAGCATACTGAAAAGCAGAGACATTACTTTGCCAACAAAGGTCAGTCTAGTCAAGGCTATGTTTTTTCCAATGATCATATATGGATGTGAGAGTTGGACTGTGAAGAAAGCTGAGCACTGAAGAATTGATGCTTTTGAACTGCGGTGTTGGAGAAGACTCTTGAGAGTCCCTTGGACTGCAAGGAGATCCAACCAGTCCATTCTAAAGGAGATCAGTCCTGGGTGTTCTTTGGAAGGACTGATGCTGAAGCTGAAACTCCAATACTTTGGCCACCTCATGCAAAGAGTTGACTCACTGGAAAAGACTCTGATGCTGGGAGGGATTGGGGGCAGGAGGAGAAGGGGACGACAGAGGATGAGATGGCTGGATGGCATCATCGACTCGATGGACATGAGTTTGTGTAAACTCCAGCAGTTTGTGATGGATAGGAAGTCCTGGTGTGCTGTGATTCATGGGGTCACAAAGAGTCGGACACAATTGAGCGACTGAACTGAACTGAACTGAAGACTATGTGAATATATGCAAAGTGATGGTATTACAATAACTGAAAGAATGGATGTGTCCGATTTTTTCCACCTTGAATTTAGACTGTTCTCTAAATAGCAGGGTACTTTTTGTTACTTCTTTCCCTTAAAATGGTGTTTTATAAAGTGAGAGTAAACTGGATCTACTCAATGTAATTTTGCTGAAGTCATCAGTCCTAGCCCTAAGCTTCGTATTATTTAAAATTTGTTATGAGTATTCGATGAAATTGGAAAAAAATGTGTTTAACCCCAGTGAGTCCCCTATATTCAAACTTTCAAATTGCAAACTTCGAAAGATGTGAACCTGCATTCACATGTCCAGTCATGGACGTTAGTTCATGTGTCTGGTGTCCATTGTCACATGTGTGCTCCCTCTACAAGTGGTTGTGCTTTTGTGTGCTTTAACATGCAGTGCTGTATAGAGTACAGTAGTATAGTATTTTTGTTTCAAGCCCAGGATGTCCAGAAGCAAGCATAAGAATGCAGTGATGTAGCTTATGTCACTATTCATGACATAGGAAATGGCAAGGGGATTTTCTTTATTTGAGGAGGCATAGGACCTGATTGTAGAGAGTACATGAAGGTTTTAGCAGCCATTCAGAATTCAATCCAGTGTTATCACATCATTGAGGACAAGAAAAAAAGAATTACTACTCAGACATCAATGGATAAATTTTTCAAGAGGCTAGATAGAATTGAATCCAGCAATGGAACCAGAACCTGTTTCATCAAGGTCAGATATGAGTGAAATTGCAACTTGCCCTTTGCCTCCTACTGCTGACAGTCCTTCAGCTCTACCATCTCCCAGCTCCTCTCCCTCCTATAGTCAGTAACTCTTTTTGCCTGTTGACTTGATGCCAGTCCCTATATGCCAGTTGTTGTACTGTACTACTGTCCCTTTCAAGATCCTGTACCATAAGATTAAAAATATTTTATTTTGCATGGTTTTTTTTTTTACAATGTATTGTTTTCGTGGAAAATATTACAAAGCCATTATAGTACAGTACCATGTAGCTGATTATGTTAGTTGGGTACCAAGGCTAACTTTGTTGGACTTACAAACAAACTGTTCTTATGAACATGCTCTTATAAATGGAAATCATTCCTCTGAAAGGCACTTACTGTATTTTATTCTGGATGATATTGAGAACTCACTATGAGAACAAGAAGTGTTATTAAAAGTAAGCAAATTCATTCAGGACATGTCAAAATAATTTTGAAAAACTTTTAAACATGCTGTACTTTATAATCTTTAATATGACCTTTACACTTATTCTTGCTATTCTAAACCATTCTAAAGTTCATGCTGTAGCTTTATATGTGTAAGTTAATGAAGTCATTCAGTTCATGTCAGTCACTCAGTCCTGTCTGACACTTTGCAACCCCATGAATCACAGCATGCCAGGCTTTCCTGTCCATCACCGACTCCCGGAGTACACCCAAACTCATGTCCATCGAGTCTGTGATGCCATCCAGCCATTTCATCCTCTGTCGTCCCCTTCTCCTCCTGCCCCCAATCCCTCCCAGCATCAGAGTCTTTTCCAGTGAGTCAACACTTCGCATGAGGTGGCCAAAGAATTGGAGTTTCAGTTTCAGCATCAGTCCTTCCAATGAATACCCAGGACTGATCTCCTTTAGAAAGGACTGGTTAGATCTTGCAGGAGTCTTCTCCAACACCACAGTTCAAAAGCATCAATTCTTCAGTGCTCAGCTTTCTTCACAATCCAACTCTCACATCCATACATGACCACTGGAAAAACCATAGCCTTGACTAGATGGACCTTTGTTGGCA
>SJYX01007154.1:0-22242 GCA_006410675.1 Oreotragus oreotragus
TCCCCTTTTCCTCCTACCGCCAAATCCCTCCCAGCATCAGGGTCTTTTCCAATGAATCAACTCTCCTCAAGACAAATGCAAATAAAAACATAACCATCCAAAGGTCTGTGGGATATAGCAAAAGCAGTTCTTGGAAGTTTATAGTGATACAGGCATACCACAAGAAAAAAAGAACAAAAAATTCTCAAACAACCTACTTTCTAAAAGAATTAGATAAAGGAGAACAAACAAAGCACAAAGTCAGAAAAAGGAAAAAATTAATAAAGATCAGAGTAAAGGAATAAAATGGAAACCACCCCCCCAAATAAAAAGCTAACGATCAATGAAACCAAGAACTGATTTTTTGAAAAGATAATCAAAATTGAGGAACCTTCAGCCAGGATCATTAGGGGGAAAAAAGATGACTCAAGTATACAGACACAAACACAAAGAAATGAAAGAGGAGAAATTACAACTGATATTTCGGAGATACAAGCAATCATAAGAGAATACCACAAAGTTATATACCAACAAAGCAGACAATCTAGAAAGCATGGATAAATTCCTAGAAACATACAATCTAAAACTAAATCAAGAAGTAGATAATCTGAAGAGACCTATCACTGCAACTGTTCAGTTTGATGACCCGAGTATCACTGCAGTTGAAATTGAATCAATAATCAAAAAATTCCCAACAAAGTCCAGGACCAGATGGCTTCACAGAGGAAATCTACCAAACACATAAAGAAGAGCTAATCAAATTCTAATTTGGTCGTTATTCTCCCAACATAGAACATTATTTAAAAGAACAGTATGCTTGCATACTGTCCTTATCAAACTATTCTAAAAAACTGTAGAGGAAGGAAGACTCCCAGATTCATTCAATCTGGCCACCATTATCCTGATGCCAAAACCAGACAAAGACAAAGCAAAAAAAGAAAATTACAGAGTAATAACTGGGATGAATATAAATGCAAAAATGATCAACAAAATATTAGCAAGGTAATTTCAAGGATGTACAAAATTGATTCCATACCATGATCATAAAAATAACCACCAGCAAAGGAAAAAGACAACCTATGGAATGGGAGAAAACATTTGCAAACAATATGTCTGATAGGGGTTAATATCCAAAATGTATAAGCAAATTACTGTTTGTAAAATAAATAAGGTATATGAATGTAATGTACAACATAGGGAATATAATCAGTATGATAACTTTAAATGGATTATAATATATAAAAATATTGAATCTATTTCATATACCTTAAACTCATAATATTGCAAATTATAGTTTAATTTAAAAAGTGCTCATAATATATGCTGCAGAAGAATAGTAACAATATATGAGATAATATTTTAAAGAATTTGTTCATACGTTTGTATCTGTGTGCATAGAAAATTTATGGTAAGGATATAAATTAATTTTGTTTTAATTTATTGGTTCTCATCTGGGGACAGTTTTTCTCCCCCAAAGGTATCTGGCAATATCTGAGACTTTGTTTGTTACACCTTGGAAAATGCAGCTCACTTGTAGTATCTCTGAAAATACAGATATATATTCTCACACATAGGACAGCCTTCCACAAGGATAAATCCTCCTGCCCAAATCAATAGGGATGAGATTGAGAAAACTTGACTTACCTGTATTTACTAATTTGCTATAATAAAAAAGGGTTACTGATATAATAAAAATAAAGTTTTCTCTTTTTTTCATTTTACTTTATTTTACTTAAAAAGAAAAATAAAAAGGCGAGCACAGAAAAAAATAAAATTTTTTAAAATTCAAAAATAAAAAGTAAAATAAAGTTACCCAGAAATGCTGTATCAATTGAAACTGGAGTAGATTATGCTTAGTAGATGAATGTGTTCAAGTCAAAAAGATATAAATTCATTTTTATATATAGTCCTTTGTTAGGGGTGTTGACTTAATTTGCAATGCAAATTTGCAATCTCCACTAAGTGAAAAGTTAGTAAAGTATACTGTTATTTTAAATAATGTTCTATGTTGGGAGAATAAAGACCGAATTAGAAAATATGCTCAACACAGTTCCAGTAAAAGTATAGTTTTAAACTGCTCTATTTAAATAACATATTAAGATCTCCTCATTCACTTTATATTGTAATACTGGAGAATACATGATAATTTAATCTTGAGCCTAGGATTGGAATAATTTGTGATTCTCGACTAGTATATATTTCATGGGTATACCCCCCAGTATTGTTTAATACATAGGAATTATTTTTTCTACAGTATGAGTTATGAGATATTAGGAGTGTTCTGTTGTTTGGAGTCCCTTCAACCTTTGAAGTATGGGTGTCTAATATTCTAATACTTGAAATTATGCCCCATTAAGTTCAAGTGATGTATGTCAAATAGTATGTGGATCTATGTTGAAGACTTTCCCGGAGAAAAAACTTGTTTTTTAGGTAGAAGCGTAGTGTAAGGACAAGCCAGCATTGCAGAAAACATGATTGGTTAAGGGGAACATGGCAGACTTTGCCTCCCCAGTATGTAAAAACTGTGTTTGAGCTATTCAACAGTTTTTCTCAACCAGCAACAGAGTGCTGGAGAGGACCAAGTGCTACTTCAACGTATAATCACTTAAGTGCTCAGGTTGCAAATATGGCTAGTATTTTGCAGGGTCTACAGAGCCTTTTTGTCCTTGGAAGCATATCTAAAATTCTAGTACTTGAAAGTGTGCCATAAGCACAAAACCTCTTCAGCATCCCCAGCAAATGTCATTTTAAAATTAGAGTTTGAAAAACGTAGCTAATTAAGTTTAATTCAAACAAATGTTTATCTAACATCTGCTCTTCCCCAGCAACATGGCAGCTGCTGGGAGAACACGGTGAAAGTGGAAGTGTTAGTCGCTCAGTCATGTCTGACTCTTTGCAGCCCCATGGACTATACCCCCCCGGCTCCACTGTCCTTGGAATACTGCAGGCAAGAATACTGGAGTGGGTTGCCATTTCCTTCTCCAGGGAGTCTCCCAGACCCAGGGATTGAACCTGGAAATCCTGCATTGCAGGTAGATTCTTTACTGTCTGAACCAATAAAGACAAACCCCTTACTCAAGGAGTGGATCATCCAGATGTGCTTAGAACTACTCCCTGACACTTGACAGAACTTAGGAAAGTAATGGAAAATGAAACACTAGAAACAGCTGAGAAAAATTGTCCATAGATGATAATCATACCATGGGTTCAGTAATGTGTATGCCAGTGTGAGGGATTTTATGTCTTTGGGAGCAACTTCTATGCATTAAAAAGATTTACTATCTTTTTGCTTATTTGCACATTTTGGTTGTTTCTTGGGGTTTTTTGTTTAGTTTTTACCATTTAAAAAATTGCAGTCATGCTTTTTGCAAGGTTTTTTGAAATTAAGAAAATATACATTAAAATCTCTCATGACCCTACTGCTACTGTTTACATCTTGGTATGCTTCATTTATCTTTTAATGTGTTGATAGATAAATAGATGGATAGTTTTGTTTGGTTGGTTGTTTGTTTTACTATTTAGGATTGCACTATGTGCAGCTTTGTATCATTTTTCTCTTAACACTACATTATGGGTATTTTTGCAGCCACCATCATCTCTTCTTTAGTTACCTTCTGAAAGCAGCAACCCCCATCTATAGATGAGATAAAAATCCTGGTAGTCAAACATGCTTTTTACCTGGTCGGTTCTGTTCAGAATTGCAGTAATATGCAGTGGTACAAATATGGAAACCCACATTTCCAGGAAGAAATAAAACTGCTGTGTGCTCCTACATTTTAATAACCCACTTAAAATCTTAAATTTGAAAGAGTTAATAATTATGGAGGCTGTAACCAATCCTGAAATTATTAGATATTTGTGAATTACTGGACCCTTTGAGGAAAATGAGCTCTTAGTTTAATCTATCCAAAGAGTTATCCCAATGGATAATATTTCAGGGTTCAAAGTTTTCTTGGGTAAGTGAGAAATTCTCAACCTGAACTCATGTCTTTAGTTTGGTTTGATTGGAAGCAGAACTTGAAACAAAAATTCTTCTGCAAATAATTTATTGAAATAAGTTCTTTGGAAAAGGGCTTCCCAGCTGATGCTAGTAGTAAAGAACCCACCTGCCAACGCAGGAGACTTAAGGTTGTGGGTTCGATCCCTGAGTCAGGAAGACCCCCTGCAGTAGGAAACAGCAACCCACTTTTCTTTGGAAAAGCATAAAAGAGATGAGAGAAAAGGCACAGTCCAAAATAAGAGACTAGATAAATATGCAGTTGCAGGAGGCTGTCCAGCCTAAGCTACATCCCTTGGGAGCTCTTGGGCATAAATTTCACCACAGATCATCCAGTGGAGAGCAGGCTGGACTATTCAATACCTCCATTATCCTTGGTTATTGTATTCCCTTTTCACTTTCATGCATTGGAGAAGGAAATGGCAAACCACTCCAGTGTTCTTGCCTGGAGAATCCCAGGGACAGGGGAGCCTGGTGGGCTGCGGTCTATGGGATTACAGAGTCGGAGATGACTGAAGCAACTTAGCAGCAGCAGCATGGAGGGAAGGGTTGGGGTAACCTCACAGGTATTTCTGAATGAGACAACTCCTGTCATTCAAGGATGTTCCTCTGGAGAATGGTACAGATGTAAGTTGTGAAATGTCATCACCAACCAGAGGTAAAGGACTGGTAGACCTGCCACAACTTCTTTATTCAGTAAATGCTGGTGCTAGTCACTGTATTATTGGAGAAGGAAATGGCAACCCACTCCAGTATTCTTGCCTGGAGAATCCCAGGGATGAGGGAGCCTGGTGGGATGCCATCTATGGGGTCACACAGAGTCGGACACGACTGAAGTGACTTAGCAGCAGCAGCAGTCACTGTATTAGGTATTGCCACGGCGTTCGGGCACAGTAGAGACCCAGATAGCAGTTGTTTTCACTAAACTCTTGGGCTTTTTGATCTAGTGTAGAGGACAGACTTAAAATCAATGTCACAAACATCAGAGTATAACTAATAGCAGGAACATCTGAAAAAAAACTGTTCTAGCATAATGTAACTTGAATCTCTAATAAAGAAATTTGTCTTACCCCAGGATGGAAAGAAAGTCTTACCTAAGGAAACTGCGTTTGAACTAAGAACTGATGAATACATGTACTGAATTACGAAACTGGCTAATAAGGGATGAGGGAGAGAAGCCTAAGAGACAGTTCCAAGTAGAGCGGGAATGGCACGTGCAAGGATCCTGTTGTGGGGTACGTGGCACATTCTCTTAAATCAGTGTGTCTAATGCTGTTTGAGTACAAAAGCAAGGGGAAAAGTGTTAGCTGCTGCTGCTGCTGCTAAGACGCTTCAGTCGTGTCCGACTCTGTGCAGCCCCACAGATGGCAGCCCACCAGGCTCCCCCATCCCTGGGATTCTCCAGGCAAGAACCCTGGAGTGGGTTGCCATTTCTTTCTCCAATGCATGAAAGTAAAAAGTGAAAGTGAAGTAGCTCAGTTGTGTCTGACCTTCAGCGACCCCATGGACTGCATCCTTATAGGCTCCTCCGTCCATGGGATTTTCCAGGCAAGAGTACTGGAGTTGGGTGCCAATTGCCACATGAATGCTGTATAATCAGTGTTTTAAAACAATAAGCATTTATTTTGCTCCTGAGTCTGAATTAGTGATTTGGGCTGGGTTCTTTATGATTTGGCTCATTCACATGTCTGTGAACCAGCTAGCTGATGGTTGTTTTAGGTTGACTTTGGCTGGGGCACCTGGACAGTTTGGCTCTATTCTGTGTGTCTCATCCTTCAACATCCTAGCCAAGGCATGTTCTCACAATCAGAGAAGAAGAGCAAAACCCAAAACATGTAAGCACTTTTTTAGACATCTGTTTGCATCATAACCACTAACATTCTTTGGCCAAAGCAAGTTACATGGCCAAATTTAGAATCAGGATATTACAAGTATTCTCTGCTTTTGGTGGGTGTTACTTAAAATCACATGCCAAAAGTCATGGATACAGGAAAGGATGAATTGGGCCATTGATGTAATCAATCTCATAACAAAGAGGTGAACAGGGCCCAGACCATTTTGGACTTTAAGCTCTACCTAAGTTGCCATGACTACACAACTGCCCATTTGCAAGCCTGTGGCAAAAATCTACCTCATCTATCTACTCAGCCCTTCCTTAGAAATTAACCCTTTCCATCACTTGCATCATTTTCTTTTTTCATCTACAGGCTGCAGTTGTATTCTTCATAACTCCTATCCTGTTGGTGCTGTGTTCATGAATCACTGCTTTTATTTCCCTCTTAGTATCTCTAGACTTTGAATTTAATATGTGTTTTTGCATTCCTGTGAGAAGCTCAAAGTGATATATACTCCATCCTTTTAACTAAGCTGTCAGCTATTCCTTTGAGATGGTAACATTTCACAATAGATGGTAGAGAGCTCCATAATGTGTGTGTGTGCATGTGTGTTAGTCGTTCAGTCGTGTCTGACTCTTTGCAACCCCATGGACTGTAGCCGGGCAGGTTCCCTGTCCATGGAATTCTCCAGGCAAGAATAATGGAGTGTGTTGCCATTTCCTTCTCCAGAGCTCCATAATAGAAAAGTATAATTACCATTTATAGATGCAGCCTAGAGAAGTGCCAAGAGATTCCTGAGTAGTTTTCCACCCAGTATCTCAAAAGTCTAAGACTGAATAATTGGCCCCGTGAGTCTTGACTTCTAATCTAGATTATATTATAGTCACTCTGTTCTCTGTTTTAGAAGAAAATTCTGTGTGTAGTTTTAACCTCTATAGGGAGATAAGAAAACACATCAGTTTCATGCTGCCTTATCCAAATGTCAGCAATCTGAGGGGACCTCAGAATTGTTTTCCTAAAAGATGAGGGAAAGAGAGGGGGGAAAAGAGTGGTTTTCATAGCATAATCCTCCAGTGAGAGAAGAACCAGTATTTCATTATGTTCCATCAATGAATGGGAATAACAAGGCATTATAGATCCCTTAATCTTGTATGTCTAAATGTATTACAAAGGAAAAACACCATTACAAGAATCTGACTTCAACTTTAACCCTCTTAAGAAAAGCAAGAAAGTTGTATGTACTCAAATGGAAATATAACTGATCTCCAAGAGTATGTCACCCAGAAAAATCTAAATAAGTGTCCCATTGGCATCTTTTTTATGTTAAAGGTTAATTTTGCTAGAATACTTTTGCCAAAATACCTTCACAAATTAATGAATATTGTCAGAATTATTTTTTTTTATTTAACTTCAGCTACCCAGTAATGTAATTAGAAAATTGAAGAGAATATGTGCCCAATTCCCCAACAATATTGTAGGAATGTGTCTAGGTATTCTGTGTCTAGGAAGTTTGTGGAAGAAGTGTACTTCAGTTCTGGCATTTGAAAACTATGGGAAAGAAAAGATTGTGTAATAAGACTATGATCAGATTTCTAATTCTTGGCTTCTTAATTAGATGGAAAATGGACTCTGGATCCTCTCCAGACATCTTATGTAACATGATTTTGAATTCTGCTCCTTGTTCAATACTTTGATGAAAAGGAAGCAGAGAGTTCAAAAGGTTCAACAACTGTCATCCTCTAACAGCACCTCTCCATTCCTGGCCCCTAGAGTGACATTTGTTACAAGAGAAAGAAGGCTACTCAGATTGTTCCATTTTGTTTGGGAATAAAAGCTGTGAATTTTTCATTGAATCCATATTTTTAAATAAAATTTTCAAATTCCAATTTTTTAATTTAAAATAGCACAGCATACTGTGTCCAATAGGATGCTTTTGGCTCCAACTCAGAATAATTTTATAAGAGCTAATTAGACAAAAAGGAATATATTATCTCACATAACAAGAATCTGAAGGTATGACAGTTTGGGGTTGGTTATTTAGAGGGCTCAGCTATATCCTTGTTAGTTTCTCTGAATTCGTTGTCATCATCCATTATGGCTGCTACAGCACCAAGCATCACTTCTTCAGACAACAGTCACACTGGAAGGGCTATTCTTTGTCTTGTGACATGGCTTTAGCATGAAAAAAGAAAAAATAAAACTTGATGAAAGAGTTCTAAGAAAATTTCCCATTGTGTCTTGTTCTTTTCTCAATAATTGTCATATAACTTTTCCTATCTTGATCACTAGCAAGGGAAATGAAATTATGTTGATTCTCAGTTTAATAAATTTTTAGTATTTGTGGTATGTCTTGTTTCCTTTTTGTTCCTCTTATTGTTTATTTATGCCATCTCTTTTTAATTTTTAAAATTAGTCTTTCTAGAAATTTTTTTTTCCGAGAGCCACTTTTTGGTTTGTTAAACCTGCCTGTTGTATTTTTGTTTTCTTGTTTTCTTAATAATGTTTATTATGTTTTCTTCTGCTTTTTGGGTTTACTTTTTCCAAAACACTTTTCTAGTTCTTTGGTTTAAATATTTACTCATTTATATTTGGTCTTTCTTGATATTGAACATGTGTATTTAAACTTACCTCTTTTTCCCGCTGTGTCTCTTTAGTTTATGTTATCTTTTTATTGGTGCTCTATCCTAATTATTTTATAATTCTCTCACTGTAAATTTTATAATTCTCTTATTTCCTTTTGGAACATGAATTATGTAGCAGTGATTTTTGTAGGATTCTAAATCTTTTTAGCTATTTTAAAATTTTTGATATATTGTTTAATTTTATTACTGTAGTTTGCAATGACAGTGAAACTTTTAAGTCTGTTGAGAACATAGTCTGTATGATAGTGAAATTTTGAAGTTTTTTGACATTTCTTTATGACAGTTAATTACTATAGGTGATAATATTTATATTTGAAAAGAATTTATTAGTATAGTCAATATTTTGCTACTAAATCAAACATAGTAATTCTGTTTTCAAATGTTCTGTATCCATATCAGATTTTATTATGTTGTACTCTCCATCTTTAATAGTTATGTTGAAATTTCCCAGTTTAATTTTGTTTTTATATATACATTAGATAATATTGTCAGATGTGGCATAAATGAATAATTATTATATCTTTAAGAGAGTTAGTCCTTGCAGTATAATTGTTAGTATTCTTTATCCCCATTAATGCTTTGGACTTAGCTTCTGTGGTGNATCTTTAATAGTTATGTTGAAATTTCCCAGTTTAATTTTGTTTTTATATATACATTAGATAATATTGTCAGATGTGGCATAAATGAATAATTATTATATCTTTAAGAGAGTTAGTCCTTGCAGTATAATTGTTAGTATTCTTTATCCCCATTAATGCTTTGGACTTAGCTTCTGTGGTGCTTGTTATTGTATTATGAACCCAGAGTTTGGGGGGTCATCATTTTACTGGTATATTTTTTTTTATTTCCTTACTTAAAATTTTTCCATGTTTTGTGTTAGTTTATCCATTGTAAAAATATATATATAGCTATATCTTGTATTTTCTACCCATTTAAAAAATCTTTGTTTTTAAAAATGAATTTATTTTTTTATTGTGATAACTGGATTTATTTGTGTCTCTTTTGGTAGTTTTGTTTTTTGTCTTCTGTAAAACCAGTTTTTTTTTGTTCTTTTCTACTTCTCCTTTCCAGTTGGTACAGTAGGTAGAGTTTGCTGTATTTCATTCTTTTAACACCCTATTGCTAGATGGTGAGCTGATGCTATAGTAGCATGAGACCTGTGGGAACTTTAGAAAGGTAAATGAATGTTGCATTTGGAAGGATGTGAGCTTCTGGGAATCAAAGGGCAAACTGTGGTAAGCAGAATTCTAAGGCAGTCCCTAAGAGTCCTATCTTCTAGGAATTCTTACCTGATTTAATCTTCTCCTATCAAGAATGGGCAAGACTAGAGAAAAAGATGGGACAGGACAGCTTTCCGGTGATTAAGTTACATTACAAACAAAGGTGCAGGGATTTTACATATACAATCAGCTTACTTGAAGCTAATCAACAGGGAGGTTATCCTGGTTCAGACATATCAGATGAGTGCTTCAAATGAAGATCTAAAGATCAAAAACAAATCAGAGATATTCTCCTACTGCCCTTGAGAAAGCATATAGTCACAATGTGAACTGACTATGGAGGGGGCTACACGGCAAGGACCTAAGGACACCTTCTAGGAGCTAAGACCAATCTTTTGCCAACAGCTAGCAAGAAGACCAGGGTTTCCGTCATACAACTACAGGAACATGAATTTTGCCAGCAACTGAGAGAGACTGGAAGTGAATTGTCCTTGTTGAATGCCCAATGAGGGCGCAACTCAGCCAGAACTTTGCAGGCTTCTGAGACCCTGAGCAGAGAGAACCCAGCTAATCTGTAACCAGACTCCTGACCCACAGAAATTCTGAGATACTGAAGGTATTTGTTTCAAGCAGCTAAGTTTGCCAACAAAGGTCTGTCTAGTCAAGCTATGGTTTTTCCAGTGGTCATGTATGGATGTGAGAGTTGAACTGTGAAGAAAGCTAAGCACTTGAACTGTGGTGTTGGAGAACTCTTGAGAGTCCCTTGGACTGCAAGGAGATCCAGCCAGTCCATTCCTAAGGAGATCAGCCCTGGGATTTCTTTGGAAGGACTGATCTAAAGCTGAAACTCCAGTACTTTGGCCACCTCATGCGAAGAGTTGACTCACTGGAAAAGACCCTGATGCTGGGAGGGATTGGGGGCAGGAGGAGAAGGGGACGACCGAGGATGAGATGGCTGGATGGCATCATGGACTCGATGGACATGAATCTGAGTGAACTCCGGGAGTTGGTGATGAACAAGGAGGGCCTGACGTGCTGCGATTCATGGGGTCACAAAGAGTCGGACAGGACTGAGCGACTGAACTGCACTGATCTCTTTTGATAGGGAAAAATTTATCTTTTAGTGCTTATTAATTTTTTGAATCAGTAGAATGATATTGGACATATTAATATTGGACTGCATGAAGGGCCCTTGGGTGACTTTCCAAGGGAGGACTGTAATACAGAAATGGAAGAAACTTGAGAAAAATGAGCATACTAGTCAAGAGCCCCACTATTCAGAGATCAACCAATCATATGTTTTCATTTAATAGCCTCATTAAAAAAGCATTTTAAAAAGCACTTTCCCAAGTAGATAACAAAACTTATTTCTTCCATGATAAAGTAATTTTTTTATGTTATTGCTTTTGTTTGTAATTAAGTGTGCATTTTGTTGTTATTGCATTATTCTGCTGATTTACTGAAATGAATAAATAGAAATAGTTCAACTTTAAAAGTAGTGAAAGAAAAAGTAAAATTGTTTACTTTTCATTATTTTTTATAGCTTAAGATGCAGTTGGAAGCCCATGGACTAAATATAGGCTCTGAATCTGCGTTTGCTGGGACAAGCAAAGTTATAGGTGTGAGATAACTCAGGCAGCCAAACCAGCAAATTGTGTCTAAGAATTACAGTGAGGAACGTCTGAAAGTTGGATTTAATTGGACCACTCCATTATCAGTTTTTATAATGATACCACAATGTATCTCATGCTTTTATCTTTTTCAAATAATATGCAGATAAACTAATTGTGTTTTCTCAGAAAAAGAAATGCAAAAAAAAATTGACAGTACAAAAATTGATGAATTATGTTGTTAAAGTCAGAGGAGGGCATGACTACAGAGGTATCATACAGAGTTGCATTCTCATAGTAAAAAGCAGCAGGGTTATTTGTCTTTCTCTGTCTGATTTACTTCACTCAGCATGACAATCTCTAGGTCCATCCAAAATATATGATATCACTTATGTTTGGAATCTAAAAAAAGATGCAAATGAACTTATCTAAAAAACAGAAATAGAGATACAGATATAGAAAATAAACTTATGGTTACCAGGGCTTCCCTCGTAGTTTAGCTGGTAAAGAATTTGCTTGCAACGCAGCATACCACCGTTCGATTCCCAGGTTGGGAAGATCCCCTGGAGAAAGGATAGGCTACCCACTTCAGTATTCTTGGGCTTACCTGGTGACTCAGCTGGTAAAGAATCTGCCTGCTGTGTGGAAGACCTCAGTTTGATCCTGGGTTGCCAAGATCCCCTGGAGAAGGGAAAGGCTACCTACTCCAGTATTCTGGCCTGGAGAATTCCAAGGACTTAATAGTCCGCAAAGAGTCAGACATGACTGAGCGACTGAACTGAATAGTTCATGAAGTCTCAAAGAGTTGGACACAACTGAGCGACTTTCACTACTGAGGGTACGGGTGGAGGGAGGGATAAATTGAAAGATTGTGATTGACATATTCATATTACTATGTATAAAATAGATAACTAATAAGACCTGACTGTATAGGGAACTCTGTTCAGTACTCTGTGATAGCCTATTTGGGAAAAGAACTTTTAAAAGAGTGGATATATGTATGTATATAACTGATTCAGTTTGCTGTACACATTAAACTAATACAATATTGTGAATCAACTATACTCCAATAAAAATAAACATTTGAAAGAAAAAGAGAAAAGATAGCACACACACACACACACACACACACAAAGCAGCAGAGTTAATGGCATATACACTTGGGAGAGAGAACTGAGTGATTTTCAGCATAATTCTTTCATCAAGTGACACTGATGGCCATTATATAAAGTATGCAGTGTACACTGGGGAATACAAAGCACTGGTGTGTGAGTTGACAGGTGCTTTACATTACAATTGGATTCCAGGCTAAGTTTCTTAGTATGTACATGATATGTGCTACTAGAGAGAAGTGCTTAATGGTTTTCTGTTTACCAATGAGCAACCATTGTACAGAAGAGATATTTTATTTCACTGATAAGTCATTTGAAAGATATGAGGTGGAATAGAAAATGTATGCTGTAATCAATACTGAAAGAGCACCAATTACATGTAAATTATAATGAAGGACTTTAAAAGTTACACTTGATTATCAATCCAAAACTACTTTATTTACAGAGAGTAATTGGTGGTCAATAATATGTCTCTGGATCCTGATCTAGTATTGAAGAAATAGTAAACATATGTATTTTTATTTTATATTTATATATAAATAAAAGTTGTAATATTGAATGTGTAATATATCATATATCAATATATAAGTAAAATATCATATATCAATATGTGATATGTTATAAACAAACATATAATTTTGCGTATATTTTATATGTGGTGGTGGTAGTTTTAGTCAGTAGGTCATGTCTGACTCTTGTGACCCCGTGGACTAGCTCGCAAGGCTCCTCGGTCCATGGGATTTCCCAGGTAAGAGTACTTGCGTGGGTTGCCACTTCCTTCTCCAATATTTTATTTATGGTACTTCTTTTAAAATACAAAGACTATCAAATCATAGCAATTGGTTTGAACTCCTCACAGAGTATTATGCATATGTAGCAATTTCAGTGTTTTACTTTTCTACAGTACTATTGAGGGAAAAAGATGAACTTTAAAACAAGAAGTGAGATTTTAAAACACATTTCTTCATTACACTGATGATTCCAGGAAAGATTACTTCTGTGATTTCAGTTTCTCAAGTGGAAGACTTTGTTGATTTATCCAGAATCTTGAATGCATGCCTCTATCACTTCAAGGAAATAGTGTCATTACTTTTTACTGTTGAAGATAAGACATCAAAATTTCTTAGCAACAATGTGGGGCAAACACCTCAGTCTTTGCAAATTTTGTTCAAATGCTTTGTGGGCACCCTCCCCCCACTTATCTATGAAGGAAGTCATTGACATGTTATTGAAAGAAAGTGAAAGTGTTAGTTGCTCAGTTAAAATGCTCAGTCATGTCCAACTCTTTGAGACCCCATGAACTGTAGCCCACCAGGCTCCTCTGTCCATGGGATTTCCCAGGCAAGAACACTGGAGTGGGTAGTTATTCCCTTCTCCAAGGGAAATTCCTGACCCAGGGATCAAACCCAGATCTCCCTCATTGTAGGCAAATTATTTACAGTCTGAGCCACAGGGAAGCCCTAACACATTATTGGGTATGTTTAAAACCCCATCCAAAAGCTGCTATAGGAAAAGGAAATGTACTTTGTAGGGCTAAAAACAACCAGAGTGCAATGGCATTCCATTGGCTGTGATCCTTCAAGGTAAACATTCAGTCTTTCAGCCTTTGAATGTGTTTTGTGGTATTGTTATTTTAGCATCCTGTAGGCTGGAATGGTCTTCAATGATAATTTTCCCCATAATCCATGTCTATATTTGGCCTGGATATCATTTTATAGATATAAAGAATATAAAAATAAACTGAGTGGATGAAGTACATATACCACAGCTAATGCTACTTATGCAAGTCGTTATATATACTTCCTTAGCCTATGATATTAACATTTTATTCAGTTCAGTTCGGTCGCTCAGTCATGTCCAACTCTTTGTGACCCCATGGATTGCATCACCTGGCCATCACTAAATCCCGCAGTTTACCTAAACTCATATGCATTGAGTCGGTGATGCCATCTAACCACCTCATCTTCTGTTGTCCCCTTCTCCTCTTGCCTTCAATCTTTCCCAGCATCAGGGTCTTTTCCAATGAGTCAGGTCTTTGCATCAGGTGGCCGAAATATTGGAGTTTCAGCTTCAACATCAGTCCTTCCAATGAACACCCAGGACTGATCTCCTTTAGGATGGACTGGTTGGATCTCCTTGCAATCCAAAGGAGTCTCAAGAGTCTTCTCCAACACCACAGTTCAAAAACATCATTCTTCAGTGCTCAGCTTTCTTTATGATCCAAACCTCACATCCATACATGACTACTAGAAAAACCATAGCCTTGACTAGATGGACCTTTGTTGGCAGTGTATTGTCTCTGCTTTTTAATATGCTATCTAGGTTGGTCATAACTTTCCTTCCAAGAAGTAAGTGTCTTTTAATTTCATGGCTGCAATCACCATCTGCAGTGATTTTGGAGCCCCNCTGAGCAGAGAGAACCCAGCTAATCTGTAACCAGACTCCTGACCCACAGAAATTCTGAGATACTGAAGGTATTTGTTTCAAGCAGCTAAGTTTGCCAACAAAGGTCTGTCTAGTCAAGCTATGGTTTTTCCAGTGGTCATGTATGGATGTGAGAGTTGAACTGTGAAGAAAGCTAAGCACTTGAACTGTGGTGTTGGAGAACTCTTGAGAGTCCCTTGGACTGCAAGGAGATCCAGCCAGTCCATTCCTAAGGAGATCAGCCCTGGGATTTCTTTGGAAGGACTGATCTAAAGCTGAAACTCCAGTACTTTGGCCACCTCATGCGAAGAGTTGACTCACTGGAAAAGACCCTGATGCTGGGAGGGATTGGGGGCAGGAGGAGAAGGGGACGACCGAGGATGAGATGGCTGGATGGCATCATGGACTCGATGGACATGAATCTGAGTGAACTCCGGGAGTTGGTGATGAACAAGGAGGGCCTGACGTGCTGCGATTCATGGGGTCACAAAGAGTCGGACAGGACTGAGCGACTGAACTGCACTGATCTCTTTTGATAGGGAAAAATTTATCTTTTAGTGCTTATTAATTTTTTGAATCAGTAGAATGATATTGGACATATTAATATTGGACTGCATGAAGGGCCCTTGGGTGACTTTCCAAGGGAGGACTGTAATACAGAAATGGAAGAAACTTGAGAAAAATGAGCATACTAGTCAAGAGCCCCACTATTCAGAGATCAACCAATCATATGTTTTCATTTAATAGCCTCATTAAAAAAGCATTTTAAAAAGCACTTTCCCAAGTAGATAACAAAACTTATTTCTTCCATGATAAAGTAATTTTTTTATGTTATTGCTTTTGTTTGTAATTAAGTGTGCATTTTGTTGTTATTGCATTATTCTGCTGATTTACTGAAATGAATAAATAGAAATAGTTCAACTTTAAAAGTAGTGAAAGAAAAAGTAAAATTGTTTACTTTTCATTATTTTTTATAGCTTAAGATGCAGTTGGAAGCCCATGGACTAAATATAGGCTCTGAATCTGCGTTTGCTGGGACAAGCAAAGTTATAGGTGTGAGATAACTCAGGCAGCCAAACCAGCAAATTGTGTCTAAGAATTACAGTGAGGAACGTCTGAAAGTTGGATTTAATTGGACCACTCCATTATCAGTTTTTATAATGATACCACAATGTATCTCATGCTTTTATCTTTTTCAAATAATATGCAGATAAACTAATTGTGTTTTCTCAGAAAAAGAAATGCAAAAAAAAATTGACAGTACAAAAATTGATGAATTATGTTGTTAAAGTCAGAGGAGGGCATGACTACAGAGGTATCATACAGAGTTGCATTCTCATAGTAAAAAGCAGCAGGGTTATTTGTCTTTCTCTGTCTGATTTACTTCACTCAGCATGACAATCTCTAGGTCCATCCAAAATATATGATATCACTTATGTTTGGAATCTAAAAAAAGATGCAAATGAACTTATCTAAAAAACAGAAATAGAGATACAGATATAGAAAATAAACTTATGGTTACCAGGGCTTCCCTCGTAGTTTAGCTGGTAAAGAATTTGCTTGCAACGCAGCATACCACCGTTCGATTCCCAGGTTGGGAAGATCCCCTGGAGAAAGGATAGGCTACCCACTTCAGTATTCTTGGGCTTACCTGGTGACTCAGCTGGTAAAGAATCTGCCTGCTGTGTGGAAGACCTCAGTTTGATCCTGGGTTGCCAAGATCCCCTGGAGAAGGGAAAGGCTACCTATTCCAGTATTCTGGCCTGGAGAATTCCAAGGACTTAATAGTCCGCAAAGAGTCAGACATGACTGAGCGACTGAACTGAACTGAACTGAATAGTTCATGAAGTCTCAAAGAGTTGGACACAACTGAGCGACTTTCACTACTGAGGGTACGGGTGGAGGGAGGGATAAATTGAAAGATTGTGATTGACATATTCATATTACTATGTATAAAATAGATAACTAATAAGACCTGACTGTATAGGGAACTCTGTTCAGTACTCTGTGATAGCCTATTTGGGAAAAGAACTTTTAAAAGAGTGGATATATGTATGTATATAACTGATTCAGTTTGCTGTACACATTAAACTAATACAATATTGTGAATCAACTATACTCCAATAAAAATAAACATTTGAAAGAAAAAGAGAAAAGATAGCACACACACACACACACACACACAAAGCAGCAGAGTTAATGGCATATACACTTGGGAGAGAGAACTGAGTGATTTTCAGCATAATTCTTTCATCAAGTGACACTGATGGCCATTATATAAAGTATGCAGTGTACACTGGGGAATACAAAGCACTGGTGTGTGAGTTGACAGGTGCTTTACATTACAATTGGATTCCAGGCTAAGTTTCTTAGTATGTACATGATATGTGCTACTAGAGAGAAGTGCTTAATGGTTTTCTGTTTACCAATGAGCAACCATTGTACAGAAGAGATATTTTATTTCACTGATAAGTCATTTGAAAGATATGAGGTGGAATAGAAAATGTATGCTGTAATCAATACTGAAAGAGCACCAATTACATGTAAATTATAATGAAGGACTTTAAAAGTTACACTTGATTATCAATCCAAAACTACTTTATTTACAGAGAGTAATTGGTGGTCAATAATATGTCTCTGGATCCTGATCTAGTATTGAAGAAATAGTAAACATATGTATTTTTATTTTATATTTATATATAAATAAAAGTTGTAATATTGAATGTGTAATATATCATATATCAATATATAAGTAAAATATCATATATCAATATGTGATATGTTATAAACAAACATATAATTTTGCGTATATTTTATATGTGGTGGTGGTAGTTTTAGTCAGTAGGTCATGTCTGACTCTTGTGACCCCGTGGACTAGCTCGCAAGGCTCCTCGGTCCATGGGATTTCCCAGGTAAGAGTACTTGCGTGGGTTGCCACTTCCTTCTCCAATATTTTATTTATGGTACTTCTTTTAAAATACAAAGACTATCAAATCATAGCAATTGGTTTGAACTCCTCACAGAGTATTATGCATATGTAGCAATTTCAGTGTTTTACTTTTCTACAGTACTATTGAGGGAAAAAGATGAACTTTAAAACAAGAAGTGAGATTTTAAAACACATTTCTTCATTACACTGATGATTCCAGGAAAGATTACTTCTGTGATTTCAGTTTCTCAAGTGGAAGACTTTGTTGATTTATCCAGAATCTTGAATGCATGCCTCTATCACTTCAAGGAAATAGTGTCATTACTTTTTACTGTTGAAGATAAGACATCAAAATTTCTTAGCAACAATGTGGGGCAAACACCTCAGTCTTTGCAAATTTTGTTCAAATGCTTTGTGGGCACCCTCCCCCCACTTATCTATGAAGGAAGTCATTGACATGTTATTGAAAGAAAGTGAAAGTGTTAGTTGCTCAGTTAAAATGCTCAGTCATGTCCAACTCTTTGAGACCCCATGAACTGTAGCCCACCAGGCTCCTCTGTCCATGGGATTTCCCAGGCAAGAACACTGGAGTGGGTAGTTATTCCCTTCTCCAAGGGAAATTCCTGACCCAGGGATCAAACCCAGATCTCCCTCATTGTAGGCAAATTATTTACAGTCTGAGCCACAGGGAAGCCCTAACACATTATTGGGTATGTTTAAAACCCCATCCAAAAGCTGCTATAGGAAAAGGAAATGTACTTTGTAGGGCTAAAAACAACCAGAGTGCAATGGCATTCCATTGGCTGTGATCCTTCAAGGTAAACATTCAGTCTTTCAGCCTTTGAATGTGTTTTGTGGTATTGTTATTTTAGCATCCTGTAGGCTGGAATGGTCTTCAATGATAATTTTCCCCATAATCCATGTCTATATTTGGCCTGGATATCATTTTATAGATATAAAGAATATAAAAATAAACTGAGTGGATGAAGTACATATACCACAGCTAATGCTACTTATGCAAGTCGTTATATATACTTCCTTAGCCTATGATATTAACATTTTATTCAGTTCAGTTCGGTCGCTCAGTCATGTCCAACTCTTTGTGACCCCATGGATTGCATCACCTGGCCATCACTAAATCCCGCAGTTTACCTAAACTCATATGCATTGAGTCGGTGATGCCATCTAACCACCTCATCTTCTGTTGTCCCCTTCTCCTCTTGCCTTCAATCTTTCCCAGCATCAGGGTCTTTTCCAATGAGTCAGGTCTTTGCATCAGGTGGCCGAAATATTGGAGTTTCAGCTTCAACATCAGTCCTTCCAATGAACACCCAGGACTGATCTCCTTTAGGATGGACTGGTTGGATCTCCTTGCAATCCAAAGGAGTCTCAAGAGTCTTCTCCAACACCACAGTTCAAAANTTTGCTGACTATAGATAACTATATTTAATTCATGGTATTATTATGTGATTTTTACATGCTTTTTAATTTTAAATTTACTAATTTCTAGAGTCTCAATTAATAAAATAAATCAGTACCAAAATTCAACAGTATTTGATTTTATTTTATTCACTCTGCTTTGAGAATAGTTGAATTTTCTCTCGTGCACTTTTATGGAGTCATGACTTTGGGCTCCCCTTGTGACTCAGTGATAAAGAATCCACCTGCATTGTGGGAGATGTGTTCCATTCCTGGGTTGAGAAGACACCCTGGAGGAGGGAATGGCTACCCCCTCTAGTATCCTGGCTTCGGAAATTCCATAGACTGTATAGTCCATGGAGCCACAAGGAGTCAGACTTGACTGAGTGACTTTCACTTTTGCTTTCATGGATTCATGACATCTTATAGAATTTATATATTTAATCAGGCTGAACAACAACAATCATTCCAATTAAGAAGTGTGGTAGAAAGTTATAACAATGATTCCCAAGGCGTCATGTCTCCCTGTGTCCACACTGCAGTTGATAAATGAGAAGCCGACATTGGGAAGAAGCCAGGACCACAGTCCCGGACACATGAGGAAGACTAGTTTGGACTTTCTCTCCTAGCTGACCATAGCTACATGAATGAGACCAGATAAGATAATTATAAAAACCACCCAGTCAGCTATCAGAATTATGAGATATAAAATCATATTTAAAACCACTATATTGAGAATTATTTGTAATATGGCAATGCACAGGTGATGCAAAATGCTTGGATTTAATTCTAAGAGTAATGGAGGGCNACACATGAGGAAGACTAGTTTGGACTTTCTCTCCTAGCTGACCATAGCTACATGAATGAGACCAGATAAGATAATTATAAAAACCACCCAGTCAGCTATCAGAATTATGAGATATAAAATCATATTTAAAACCACTATATTGAGGATTATTTGTAATATGGCAATGCACAGGTGATGCAAAATGCTTGGATTTAATTCTAAGAGTAATGGAGGGCCACGGAGACAAAAGAAATATGGCATGATCAGATTTTATGGAAGATCAGAAGGAAAAAAGTATCAGCTGCAGAATAAATTTTGGAGTAGAGAGTTGTACTTTAAGCCAAGAGAATATAGAGTACACAAAATAGATCATTCATAATGAAGGTCATAAAAATTTAGTATTTAATGTGTGGGCAGTGTAGAGTACCTGTCAAATTAGACAAAACAATCCAAAAGGAAGATGTTATGGTATCAAGGAAACCAAGGGAGAATGGTAATTTTTTAGGAATAAACCATTTTCAGTAATATTAAATTATACTGAGAAGCTGGGAATGTATGCCATCAACTGAAATAGAAATTAGCGTTTAAATTTTCTCATTTAGTAATATTTGGGTAGCATCATATGGAAAGAATCTTTCAATAACTTCCTCTAATACTATAGATCTTACTGCCTGCACTGTTTATGAAGGAAACAAACAGCAGTGTTCAATTGGCTTTGATGTTTGCAAAATGTACGTCTAAAACTAAAAGATTACCAGATTTTGAAAACAATAAAAATTCATATTACATGTATTTAGAATAGTATAATTATTTTTAAAAATGGCCTTTACGGACTTATTGGTTCATCATAAATACAATGGAAATCACACAGATAACAGATTAAAGTTGTTACACTTAAGCTGCATAGCCTCCTCACTACTTAAACTCTTTGATTCTCAAGACGAGAATTCAACCATTTAAAACTGCTTTTCATTGGTTCTTGACATTGGTCATTTTAATTATTAATTCTTTAATGCTTTCTAAAGGAAAAAACTGTAATATTGTGCACAAAGTTCTATGAGAGAATGATATTCTAAGAAAAGATTGTATCCACAAACACAAATAATGAATACTCTAAATTTCTGTTATCCTTAATCTACAGTAGAACAATGCGTTCACTTGTAAGACCCTTGACACCAAAAGATATTTGGAAAAGATTTTTAATCTCTTTCAAAGACTTAGTTCCTCAAAGCTTTCCTTGAGTTTATATTCCAGAGAAACTCCCAACTGACTTATCAAAGTAAACACTTAGTAAATGAACACACTAGCATTTAAAATTAATTAAGCCTCTGTGCAACATCCATATACTTGTCTCTGATTTTCATTTGTGCAAAGTGGCTTAAGGCAGTGTTCTCCAAACCATTATTCTTAAAGTAGTAATAAACAAGTCCTTGCAGTCTCACAGCAGCCTTTTCCAGGCAAGACATTGTCTGTCTTTTCAGCCTCCATGAGGAATAAAGGATGGGAATTGTGAGCACTGGGCAGGCACTCACCCAGNATTTGTGCAAAGTGGCTTAAGGCAGTGTTCTCCAAACCATTATTCTTAAAGTAGTAATAAACAAGTCCTTGCAATCTCACAGCAGCCTTTTCCAGGCAAGACATTGTCTGTCTTTTCAGCCTCCATGAGGAATAAAGGATGGGAACTGTGAGCACTGGGCAGGTACTCACCCAGCTACATACTCGTCAACAACCTGCCTGTTCAGAAAAAAAAAAAAAAAAAAAGTAATAATTCCCCAGGTCCTTTCCAAGACACCGGAAATAACAAGGAGAAAAAAACAGTTTCAAAACTGCCAAAAGAAAGTAACAAGAATCAGATACACGTTCCTACAGGAAACCACTAAGAAATTGGATAAAATACATAAAATAATTATTTCAAGACATTGGATATCAGGCAATAAAGGACAGATTCTTGAGAAACAGAAACAAACAAGTCCTGATGAATTTTCATATGTCAAAATATATCAAATTTTATAAATGTGCAGTTTATTGTATATCAATTATATCCTAGTAAAGCAATAAAAAAAATTACTATTCTGAAAAATATTTATGTTAATTGATGGCTTCTCCAAATTAGGTCCAGGTATTCACCTTCTTAAATTACCAGGACTCTAGGAAACATCAGAAAGAATAGAGAGAAAGAACTAAGAAATGCAAACTTAAGTTGTAGTAGTAATTAAATTTTATCTTGGAAACTGGAAAACAACAGACGGTAAATAGTCTATGCTCACATATGAAAATTGTTTATGAAT
>SJYX01007154.1:29847-49373 GCA_006410675.1 Oreotragus oreotragus
AGGAAAATTTCAACAAGATTAAATTATAATAGTTTAGCCACTAAGTAATACAATGAGAAAGACTAAAAATCTCTTCAAGAAAATTAGAGATACCAAGGGAACATTTCATGCAAAGATGGGCACCATTAAGGACAGAAATGGTATGGACCTAACAGAAGCAGAAGATATTAAGAAGAGGTGACAAGAATACACAGAACAACTACACAGAAAAGATCTTCATGACCCAGGTAATCATTATGGTGTGATCACTCACCCAGAGCCAGACATCTTGGAGTGCAAAGTCAAGTGGGCCTTAGGAAGAACCTTCACTATGAAAAAAGCTAGTGGAGGTGATTGAATTCCAGTTGAGCTATTTCAAATTCTAAAAGATGATGCTGTCAAAGTGCTTCACTCAATATGCCAGCAAATTTGGAAAACTCAGCATTGGCCACAGGACTGGAAAAAGTCAGTTTTTATTCCAATCCCAAAGAAAGGCAATGTCAAAGAATGTTCAAACTACCACACTATTGCACTCATCTCACATGCTAGTAAAGTAATGCTCAAAATTCTCCATGCCACGCTTCAAGAGTAAGTCAACTGTGAACTTCAAGATGTTCAAGCTGGATTTTGAAAAGGCAGAGGAACCAGAGATCAAATTGCCAATATCATTTGGATCATAGAAAAAGCAAGAGAATTTCAGGAAAAAAAAAAAAATCCTCTTTTGCTTCATTGACTACTCTAAAACCTTTGATCGTGTGGATCACAACAAACTATGGAAAATTCTTAAAATGACAGCAGTACCAGAACACCTTACCTGCCTCCTGAGAAAAAGAAGCAAGTTAGAACCATATATGGAACAATGGACTGGTTCCAAATTGGGAAAGGAGTATGTCAAGGCATATATTGTCTCCTTATTTATCAACTTTTATGCAGGGTATACCATGCAAAATGCCAGGGTGGATGAAGAACAAACTGGAATCAAGATTGCTAGGAGAAATATTAATAACCTCAGATATGCCGATGACACCACCCTTATAGCAGAATGCAAAGAAGAACTAAAGAGCCTCTTGATGAAGGTGAAAGATGAGAGTGAAAAAGCTAGCTTAAAGCTCAACATTCAGAAAACGAAGATCATGGCATCTGGTTCCATCACTTCATGGCAAATAAATGGGGAAACAATGGAAGCAATGACCAACTTTATTTTCTTGGGTTCCAAAATCACTGTAGATGGTGACTGTAGCCATGAAATTAAAAGATGCTTGCTTCCTGGAAGAAAAGCAATAACAACCTTAGACAATATATTAAAAACAGACATTACTTTGGCAACAAAGGTCCATTTAGTCAAAGCTGTGTTTTTTCCAATTGTCATATATGATTGTGATATATGATTGTCACGTATGATTGTCAGAGAAGATTCTTGAGAGTCCCTTGGACCGTGAGGTGATCCAACCACTCAATCCTAAAAGAAATCAGTCCTGAATTTTGATTGGAAGAACTGATGCTGAAGCTGAAACTTCAGTACTTTGACCACCTGATGCGAAGAGCCAACATTAGAAAAGATTTTGATGTTGGGAAAGATTGAAGGTAGGAGGAGAAGGGGAAGACAAAGGATTAGATGGTTGGATGGCATCACCAACTCAACAGATATGAGTTTGAGCAGGCTCCAGGAGATGGTTAAAGACAGGGAAGTCTGGCATGCTGTAATCCATGGAGTTGCAAAGAGTTGGATATCACTGAGCAAACTGAACAACTATAACAAAATCAAGAACCTTTAGTTCCTCCTCGAGGGCTATCCTCAATATCTTGAATCTTACTTTGAGCTGTCTTATAGGTCCTAAGATCTCCACCAAGCAGAGGAAGTTAACTACATGAATATCAGACTGTACGCATAATATAAGCTGCCATAATTCATACAGGTGGCCTCAAGAAAAGAGAACAACTGACTCTGGAGCTAGATTTACTTTATGTAAAACAATCAAGATGACACTGATCAGATCTTCTCATGACCAGTTTCAAGATGACTGTCAGAGAAGGCTGCTATGTTTCTGAAGGTAGCCCTGTTCTTCTATCTATGAAAGCTCTTGCCCATTAATTGTCAGTTGGGAGAGTTGGCCTTTGGACAGGAGTCTAGCCTCCTAAATAAAACAAACTTACCCTTCTACCAGCTTTGCCTCTTTATTGGCTTTAAAGTGATGAACAGCTGGACCCCTACTCTGGTAACAGTTTTAAGTACCTAATGTTGGGCTTCTGTGCTCTCTTTATCTCTGGCTCCCCAGGGTTTTCCCAAGTAGAGCCTCTGGCTATGACAATGTAATGGGATGGCACTGAAGAGCCCTGCTGCTAGTGGCTAGCTGACCCAGGATGGACACTGAGGGCATGTGCCTAGCAGCTGCCAGAACTATTTGTTTTGGTAATCCTCCCTGCTTGTCTCAAGTACAGCACTGGCTGCCAACTTACACTTGTCCTTGGTGGAATGGAAATATGCATCTGGATGAGCTGATGAGTTTAAAAACTGAGGAAGTTCACTGGTGTGCACCTGGGCAAACTTCTCCTTAGAGAAGACATTTAATAGGGCATTTTGTCAATTGGTTCTGATGCTTGCCTGCCATTGAGGAGCATCTGTGGGCATGAAGTGCTATTGGGGTATTCTATCAATTGATTCTGATGTGTGTCTGACATCAAGGACTATTTGTGTTTGGGAGGTGTGTGGGACTCAGTATTAAAAGGTTTGTGACCATTCTATCTTCTGTTGTATGAATATATATTCCATGTGTATGATTGTGTCTTTGTCGTGTTTTGTAAAATGGGAAATTCAAGTTCAACTCATTAGAAAAAAAGTTACCTATGAGATTATGACTAAAGCAAAAGAATGACAACTTTTTAAGGATATATGAAACAGTATTCTTTAGCCTCTGGAAAAAATTGGCTAAAATTAAATTCTTCTGAAACTCTAAAACTCGTTCTTTCTGCACAAGCAGTTAGAGAAAACCAACTTGAAAAATACTATTTTTAGAATTCTGACCCTGAGAGAACAAAAATATGCCTAGGAGAAATCTTGAAGCTAACACTTAACATGTCCTTGAAATACAAAACAGCCCATTTTGCCTGAGACTTTTGTCTTGGGTTTACTAGTAAAACTTGAAAAGATGTTTGGGTTCATTAAATATACATCCGTCTTGTACCATATTAAAGAGAAATTGTACTATGAGAAAAAAGCATGTTTTTTAGAGGTTATGGAATATGTTCTTAAGCTTTCCAATAGAAAATGCTGGTATAACATTCCAATTACTAGTTTCTTGATTTTGTTAAGGTCTTTTAATCACTAAAAATTGTAATATGTAGTTAAAGCTACTAAAAATGACACAAAAAGCATTTCATTGTGCAAAACAAGTAGGATATGTGTTGTTGATGAGACAAGGTATAAAGAATGGAGATATTTTTTGTTGAGGAAAAATGATAACTTTGTTCCATAGCTGGTTGTTTCTGGATGGAAAAAAATATGGGACAAATCATATGGCTACAAAAAGTGATAAAAAGTTTCTAAGAAAAGGACATTTTGAGAAAAGAATTTTGTACATTGTCAGGTGTGATTAAGCTTAGATTGGATTTAATTTGGTAATTGAACTTTGTAATTAATACTAAGCTGGTACTAGACTGGAATTTGGTTTTATAATTCTATGTTAAAAGAACAAAATTTTTCTGGGATATTGAACTGCTTTTGATAATAAATTGTAAGTTTCATTCTCTAGATAACATTGAGTATCCCAAAGGGACCCTAGGCATCTCAGAATAAATTAACTAGGATTATTTTGTATATTAAATTATATGGAAAACATTTGATAACTTTTAGATCATACTGCTGAACCGAATAAGAAATTTAAAGAATTCTAATTGAAATTTAAAGAATTCAAATGGATGCAAAGAACTGACTCATTTGAAAAGACCCTGATGCTGGGAAAGATTGAAGGCAGGAGGAAAAGGGGACAACAGAGGATGAGATGGTTGGATGGCATCACCAACCATGATGGTGATGACATGATGGACATGAGTTTGTGTAAACTCCGGGAGTTGGCAATGGACAAGGGAGGCTGGGCATGGTACAGTCCGTGAAGTCACAGAGAGTTGGAAATGACTGAGCAACTGAACTGAACTGACAGGAAAGCTATTGTTTTGCTTCAAACCATATTTTTGACCCACAGGTTCAGATCAAAATGACTAACATACTTAAAACAATTAAGAAGATACTGATCAGACCAGTGCATGACTAATTTCAAGATGGCTGTCTGAGCAGACTGTGCTGATTTTGCATGTAGCCACTTCTCTTTACCTATAAAGCTCCTGCCCACTGCTTGTTGGGAGGGACAGGACATCTCCTTTGGACAAGCGTCTACCCCTCCACCCCCATCACCACAGGTCGCTGGTCTCCTAAATAAGACAAATTTTGCTTTCCACCACCCTAGCCTCTTTACTGGCTTTAGAATGGCAAGCAACTGAATCCCTACTTTCAGTAACATGGCCTTAGCATTTTTTTTTTTTTTCCCATAATGGAATCTGAGGAAAGTCAAGTAAGAGAATCTTAAAATGCTGTCCATCCCTTACATAAAGTTTTCATGAACTAAGGCTTTATGTGGAAAATTACATTATCCTATCAGCTGGCCACAGAATATGAAGGCTAGACCTATAAAATCAGAGGCTCTGAGGGTGAATCCCAGGCATCAGTACTTTTCAAAGCTCCCCAGGTAATTTCAATGTGCAGCCAAGATTGAGAACCACTACTATGAAGAAAAGCAAAAGAGTAATAAAGAAAATCTTCAGTTTAGTGGTTGCTCTGGCAGGGGGAAGAGAGAGATGGCTTCAGAAAGGAATAATCAGAAAGTTTTAACTACCTCGGTAATAGTCTGTTACAAAAGCAGGCAATGCTATGAGGTGTTTGTCTAATCTTACTATTATAATTGTCATGATTATGCTTTATATACATTAATTGTTGAGTGAGATGTTCAATTTGAAATAATTTATAAAATAAAGAAAAAAAACAACTTGGAGCAGTTGTCTCAGTTGTCACTGACAACATAATCACTTAGATGTCACTAGCCCAGTATATGCCCTGAATATAAATAGTGAAGTTCTCAAAAAACTACCTGGTATAACACAAAAATGTGTTTTTTAAAGATAATTTATTCAATAGAGAGAAATTCCCATAATGAATATCATGGTCTTTAAAACTTTTTTCTTTATGTAATAAGCACCATCTCTTCCCTCCTATAAATGAAAAGAAACTTAGCATTTTTGAAATTTAGAAATTCTGCCATTGCTGAGCAGCTCTGATTCCATCAGGAAAAAGGCTTGTTCTTTGAACTGCTGGAAACCCCAGTAAAGAAGAATTGGCCTTTTGTTCTTCTACCCACAGGAAATCCAAATAAACACAAGGAAGACTGGTTCCATGGCTCTTCCTCTATTGCTTGCAATAGAGAGAGAAGTCGCTCAGTCGTGTCCGACTCTTTGCGACGCCATGGACTGTAGCCTATCAGGCTCCTCCCTCCATGGGATTCTCCAGGCAAGAGTACTGGAGTGGGTTGCCATTTCCTTCTCCAGGGGATCGTCCCAACCCAGGGATCGAACCCAGGTCTCCTGCATTCCAGGCGGACGCTTTAACCTCTGAGCCACCAGGGAAGTCTAATTTAAATTTTGCATCTCAACCTTACGTTTTGCCATCATGTTCCGTACTGTGCTTACTCAGTCCTGTCTGACTCTTTGCGACCCATTGGACTGTAGCCTGCCAGGCTCCTCTGTCCATGGGATTTTTCAGGCAAGAATAGTGGAGTAGGTTACCATTTCCTTCTCCATGGCATCTTCCCGACCTAAGGATAGAAAGTGCAGTGACTCCTGCATCTGCTGAGTTGCAGGCAGATTCTTTTTTCTTCGTGAGCCATCGAAGAACCTCCTAAATCTTATGTTCTCCCATCATGTTCAGAAGAAGTAGAGGGAAGTGAAAGTCGCTCAGTCATGTCTGACTCTTTGCAATCCCACACAATAGTCCATGGAATTCTCCAGGCCAGAATACTAGAGTGGGTGGCCTTTCCCTTCTTCAGGGAGTCTTCCCAGTTCAGGGGTCGAACCCAATTCTCCCACATTGCAGGCGGATTATTTACCAGCTGAGCCCCCAGGGAAGCCCAATGGCAGATTTTTTTTTTCCTTTTCTCTTCTAACCCTGTGTTGTCATAGTGACATCTGGTTCCACCTGAACTTAGTGAAACTGAAAGTCGCTCAGGCATGTCCCACTCTTTGCTGCCCCATGGACTATGCAGTCCATGAAATTCTCCAAGCCTGAATACTGGAGCGGGTAGCCTTTCCTTTCTCTAGGGGATCTGTCCAACCCAGGGACTGAACCCAGGTCTCCTTCATTGTGGGTGGATTCTTTACCAGCTGAGCCACAAGGGAAGCCCAAGAATACAAGAGTGGGTAGCCTATTCCTTCTCCAGCGGATCTCCCAGACCCAGGAATTGAACAGGGGTTTCCTGCATTGCAGGTGGATTCTTTACCAACTGAGCTATCAGGGAAGTGTGACATATCATGTATTATCATCATATTCAGAGGAATACTAAATCACTGTTTATATCTCACAAAAAAAATCATTAAAATGGCAGGTTATATCAGGGAAATTTTTGAAGGATTTGCTGTGATTATGTCAAGGTTTTATAAGTCGTTGAGATAAATCTAGTGACACTGAAGTGATTATACTTGTTTTGACAGTGATGGCTGTTAAATCGCTCCTAAAGTAGATATTATCACTATTATTTATTTAAATCGCCATAGTTTTCCAGATTGAAGTAAGACACTTGAAAGATAATTACCACAAAGATAGTATTGCTGGTCTGTTCTTTTTAAGGGAAAAGAATGAGAAAGAAATAGTAACAAGGATATGAAGAGGAGCGGAACACTATGATTGTCACTCCATAGTTGAATCAAATGATCTGGCTTGGTGTGGGCATGAGAATTAGGGCTTGATATCAAACAAGATAAGATTCTAAGACTCCAAAATTCTGCTCTACATTCAAGGGCTTGCAGCTGCCTGTGTCCAGCAAAAACATGTGGACAGCCTCTCAACAATAATAGAACTAAAAAAGAATTCTGAGGTTAATGCACTTCTAATAATACACAGTTAGAAATATTTTCTGATGAGAATGATAACAGTGATGTTGTCTGAATCAGAGCCTGAGGAAGATCACTAAGTGGACAGGGTCCTCTAACAGCAGTCCATCTGGCTTATCCCTATGTTTGTAAATAAGTTTTTGTTGGAACACAATCATGACCATTTCTTTACACAATGTCCATGTCAGGGTTCATGCTGTAAAGATTGGCAGAGTTAAGTAGCTACAGCAGTGAACTTTGTAGCTACTTAATTTCCAGGTAGCTCAGTTGGTAAAGAATCTGCCTGCAGTGCTGGAGTCCTGGGTTCATTTCCTGGGTCAGGACGATTCCCTGCAGAAGGAAATGGTGCTCTACTCCAGTATCCCTGTCTGGAAAATCCCATGGACAGAGGAGTCTGCTGGGTTGAAGTCCATGGGGTCACAAAGAGTCAGACACAACTGAGCAACTAACACTTTCATTTTCACTATGGAAAATTTCACTGATCTCTGAATTAGTAGATGGGGGTAGATATTTGATTTGAATTCTCCTAGCATTTTGGAGAAGGCAATGGCACCCCACTCCAGTACTCTTGCCTGGAAAATGCCTTGGACGGAGGAGCCTGGTAGGCTGCAGTCCATGGGGTCGCTAAGAGTCGGACACGACTGAGTAGCTTCACTTTCACTTTTCACTTTCCTGCATTGGAGAAGGAAATGGCAACCCACTCTAGTGTTCTTGCCTGGAGAATCCCAGGGACGGTGGAGCCTGATGGGCTGCCATCTATGGGGTCGCACAGAGTCAGACACGACTAAAGCGACTTAGCAGCAGCAGCAGCAGCATTATTTTAACATGGTAACTTTGAACAAATTGCTTCTCTCTTTTTTAGTTTCCTCTCCTAGAATATTTCCAAGTTATACAGCATAATAACTGCTATATAGTAAACTGTGTAAGTCTTTAACATATCCTGAAAAATGTACCAAGATTGTTTTAAGAATTTTAAATGCAAAAGGACATTTTAATGCAACTTTATTGGCAATCATTTTTGCAGAATTTCTGGAAATGTGTTTTTTGTTTTTTTTTTGCAGAAAGTAGCAGTTCTCCATTTCACTACAGACCTCCTAAATTCTATGTCCAGCATATCTAACATCCCAGAAAGTTACATTTCTTAGATCAATCTTTGTTAATTTTAGCCTTCACTTACAAATACATTCTTGTACTTTTCAGCTAGTAAGATCCTCCCTCTTGTAGAATTAAGTAATTAGAAAAATTTTGCTTCCTATGATAGTCTACAAAAGCGTAACTGAATCTTCCTTGGCATTTCCAGAAGAAGAACCCTGATGTACCAAGGATTATGGGTGTTTTCTCCTTAAGTCATTGTTTTACTTTGTTCCACTCTAGATAGAGAAGAAATACATTATGTTATGAATTTTACTGTTTAGATAGGGCCACATTTATAAGATGAACTGATGCTGGCAGCTGAAGTTAATGACTCAGGACTGTCCACACACTCCTTTCCACTGGGCCCATTCTCTATGGCACTCCTTGCCAATAAGGGAAACACTTGGCAATGACATAGTGAATGGCAAGATTTTAACACTGCCAAGGGACTATGTGAGTGCTTAATGAGCCATTTCACTTTGTGAATGTCTTACTCTTTGCTCTGTGGTGTTAGGTCAGTGGGCAAATTGGAACTATAAAGTCCAAGGCTGCCAAAAACATCTCTGGTAATAGAGTGAGAATTTTTTTTTATCTCTGTGTCTTTATTTGTGTGTTTATCTGTGTGTGTATGCTCAGTAGTGCCCGACTCTATGCAACCACATGGACTCTAGCCCTCCAGGCTCCTCTGCCCTTGGGGTTTCCCAGGAAAGAATACTGGAGCAGGTTGTCATTTCCTCCTCCAGGAGACCTTCCTGACCCAGGAATCAAACTTGCATCTCTTGAGTTTCCTGAATTGGCAGGCGGATTCTTTACCACTGTGTCACCATATTGTAAAATATTTCTCATGTCATTTTTCAAGAGACAATGCACTGTTCTATCAGAAAGGCAAATATTCTCTTTTGTTAATGGGTTAGTTGACCCATTACTGGAATTTTGGCACTGAATTATTTTCACTTTGTAACTTTACCTTGGAATCAATTCCCTGTTTTATCCCATATCACTCAGCTGTGATGTGAGTCATTTATGGTTTATGCATATCAACCAGGTAACACCATTGGCAAAGATGAGCTTCATCACTCTCTATCCTCTGATCAGCAATAGGAATAATATGAGCAGATAACAATTAAAAGTAAATATCCAAGAATTTGAAATCTGATGAAATTATAACAAAAATAAGGGTTAAGTCAACTAAATAGTATCAGTTTAATCATAATGCCTGTGTTTTCTCTCTCCCTCTCTCTCTGACACACACACACACACAAGCAATAGTCTAGTCTCTCCTTGTCTCTTACTTGTTTCATTACCCTTATAAGGAAATCCTGTGGACAGAGGAGCCTGGGGGGCTACAGTCCATGGGGTCACAGAAGAGTTGGGAATGACTTAGTAACTAAAGAACACCGCCAGAGGTATAATATATTTCAGGCTGAGGCACTATGGTATGTTTGGTGAGAGCAACAGATTTCAGATTTAGACCTCCTGGTTTTGAATATTATGTAGACTGCTTAGTAGAAGTGTAACATAAAACATATACTCTTAATTTCTCTAAAAGAAAGTTTTCTCACTTATAAAACAAAGATAACAGTATGTGTCCTTCACAGAATGATTTGAATATTAAAAGTCATAAAGCATACACATTGCTTATTACAGCACCTTGAATACAAAAAGCAACATCATAACTTATTTAAATAATAAAAGAAGGATTTCAACTAAAGTGAGTCAATATATTGATTTTCAACCTACTTCTGATGGTCCTGTACTTGTTCAGTCCTCAGAAAATGAACAGAAGTCTAGTTGGTTGAAACAATGTTTGGCTAACTTAAGAGATCTCCTCATAAACAATTTTCCTTAAGAGTCAAACTCATCACAAAATATGTTTCCCTAATACCTATCATTAATATCCAGATTGTCAAATTAGATAAGATTAAAAATTTTTGATAATCCCATAGGGTTCTGTGGGATTTACTTCATCCTGGTCTCCAGAAGCCGTGCTGTAACATGGTTAGGTATTATCCTGTCTTATTCTGGTCATGTTAGCTCACTTGGATATTTCCTTTATTTTCATTCAGAAAAGAAATAGTATAGAAAATGTATATAGTAAAAAATCTACATTTGCAAATCAACACGCAGCTTTGTCAAACTGCAGCATGTTACTGCATTTGCTTTGAACCGTTTTTAAAGAAACAGCATGTTAAAGTTGGTGATTCCAGCTTACCTTTTCAATTCATCTTCTGTTCGTAGTACCATAATTCCTTGCTGAATTTAATCACCATTTTTGACACTTATACATTGTTTATATAATTTCTGTGTTTATTACTTTTGCTTCATGAATCCTTAAATTATAGAGAGATGATAGGCAGATAGAAGAATAGACATTTATAAGTAAATAGCCATGTGTCCAGTATTATTGAATGTCTTATAAGCTTTGGTAATTTATACATTCTCCTCTAGTTCTCAATTTTCATTCAGTAGTTTTTATAGAGTCCAGCTATAGACTATAACAAAATTTATTCATTCTGTTCTTGATATACATTGGGTGATATCCAGTTTGGAACCATTGCTATAAGGAACTGGAATTACATACTTGAATAAATGTCTAAGGGTCTGCATTTTTATTGGCTAGAATTCATAGTCTCTATAAAGTATAGCCTTTCAATATTATTGGATATTTTACTAGTGACTGGCAGGGTAAGAAAGTTCTGACTGCCATAAACTCTTTCTAATACTTGATAATATCAGACATTTTATAACATTTGCCAACTTGATAAGTGTAACATAGAATTCTTATGTTAATTTTTATTTCTATAATTGTTTGTGAGATTGAGCAGCCTTTTTTAATGACTTAAAAAATTTTTCTACTCTTGAATGAATTGTGCATATCATTTCACTATTTTTATTTAAAGATTTTTTCATACTAGTGTTTTCTTTTACAAATTATTTAAATATTCTCTATTGGAGAAGGCAATGGCAATCCACTCCAGTGTTCTTGCCTGGAGAATCCCAGGGACAGGGGAGCCTGGTGGGCTGCCGTCTATGGGGTTGCACAGAGTCGCACATGGCTGAATCAACTTAGCAGCAGCAGCAGCAGCAAATATTCTCTATACTATTCTCTTGTCAACTTATTTACTGAATATTTCCCCAGACTGCCTTCCTTTATCCTTTGTATCTTTTATTTTCACACAACAGTTATTTGAACAAGTTATTATTATACTACCTTTATTAGCAGGTACTCAAAAATATATATCACATCTATTTTCTCTATTCTGTGGCTTCATATAATAATAAGATTTGAAAGACATGTATATTGATTTTTCCCTAGTTAAAAGAAATATCCATTGTGGATAATTTGAAAGCTAAAAAGCAAAATATAAAAATCCCATATAAAGACATAGTTATTCTTGATATTTTTGACCTTACTTTGCTTTGATATTGTCACTACGAGAAACAAAACTTGAGATTTGTAGGTATAGACTTAATAGGTGAAAACAAGGCTTTTGGCAGATATTTCTGGATTGTTGTCCAGAAGTGTGTTATATCATACTCCCTACAGGAGATGGGCCCTGGGTGTTCTTTGGAAGGAATGATGCTAAGGCTGAAACTCCTCATGGCCACCTCATGTGAAGAGTTGACTCACTGGAAAAGACTCTGATGCTGGGAGGGATTGGGGGCAGGAGGAGAAGGGGACGACAGAGGATGAGGTGGCTGGACGGCATCACTGACTCGATGGACATGAGTTTGAGTGAACTCCAGGATTTGGTGGTGGACAGGGAGGCCTAGTGTGCTGCAATTCATGGGGTCACAAAGATCAGACACATCTGAGTGACTGAACTGAACTGAACAGGATTATATACAATTTTTTACTCTCTAAAAATTCATTAAAATTGGTTATCAGCCTGGTGGCTCAATTAGTAAAAAACTGCCTGCAGTGAGGTAGATTTGGCTTTGATCCCTGGGTCAGGAAGATCCCCTGGAGAAGGAAATGGCAACCCACTCCAGTATTCTTGCCTGGAGAATCCCATGGTCAGTGTAGCCTGGTGGGCTAGAGTTCATCACATCACCAGTAGTCAGAAATGACAGCAACTAACACACACATTTTTAAAACAGTTTCACAGACTTGTTGGTGAAGAAGAAAACTTTGTTCCTTTAATTCTTAACGTTCTCCTTTCAGTTCAGTTGCTCAACTGTGTCTGACTCCTTGCAGCCCCATGGACTGCAGCATGTCCAGCTTCCCTGTCCATCACCAACTCCCAGAGTTTACTCAAGCTCATGTCCACTGAGTCGGTGATACCATCCAACCATCTCATCCTCTGTCGTTTCTTTCTCCTCCTGCCTTCAATCATTCCCGGCATCAGGATCTTTTCCAATGAGTCAGTTCTTTGAATCAGGTGGCCTAAGTAATGAAGTTTCTTCTTCAACACCAGTCCTTCCAATGAACACTCAGGACTGATCTCCTTTAGGATGGACTTGTTGGATCTCCTAGCTGCCCAAAGGACTCTCAAGAGTCTTGTCCAACATCACAATTCAAAAAACATAAATTCTTTGTCTCTCAGCTTCCCAACTCTCACATTCATACATGACTACTGGAAAAACCAAACCTTTGACTAGATGGACCATTGTTGGCAAAGTAGTGTCTCTTTTTAATATGCTGTCTAGGTTGGGCATAACTTTTCTTCCAAGGAGCAAGTTTTTTTTTTTTTTTTTTTTTTTTTTATGTCATGGCTGCAGTCACCATCTGCAGTGATTTTGGAGCCCACAAAAATAAAGTCTGTCACTGTTTACATTGTTTCCCCATCTATTTACCATGAAGTGATGGGACTGGATGCCAAGATCTTAGTTTTCTGAATGTTGAGTTTTACACCAACATTTTCACTCTCTTATTTCACTTTCATCAAGAGGCTCTTTAGTTCTTCTTTGCTTTCTGCCATAACGGTGGTGTCATCTGCATATCTGAGGTTATTGATACTTCTCCTAGCAATCTTGGTTCCAGCTTGTTTCATCCAGCCTAGCATTTCACATGATGTACTATCCATATACGTTAAATAGGGAGGATGACAATATACAGCCTTGATGAACTCCTTTCCATATTTGAAACCAGTCTGTTGTTCAATGTCCAGTTCTCACTCTTGCTTTTTGACCTGCATACAGAATTCTCAGGAGGCAGGTTAGGTGGCTGCTATTCCCATCTTTCTCAGAATTTTCCACAGTTTGCTATGATCCACACAGTCAAAGGCTTTGGCATAGTCAATAAAACAGAAGTAGATGTTTTTCTGGTATTCCCTCACTTTTCTGATGATCCAATGGATGTTGGCAATTTGATCTCTGGTTCCTCTGTTTTCACTAAATCCAGCTTGAACATCTGGAAGTTCGTGGTTCATGTACTGTCCATGGCTTGGAGAATTTTGGGCATTACTTTACTAGCATGTGAGATGAGTGCAATTGTGCAGTAGTTTGAACATTCTTTGGCATTGTGTTTCTTTGGGATTGGAATGAAAACTGACCTTTCGAGTCCTGTGGCCACTGCTGAGTTTTCCAAACTTGCTGGCATATTGAGTGCAGTACTTTCACAGCATCATCTTTTAGGATTTGAAATAGCTCAACTGGAATTCCATCACCTCCACTAGCTTTGTTCATAATGATGCTTCCTAAGGTCCACTTGGGTTCACATTCCAGGATTTCTGGCTCTAGGTGAGTGATCAGACCATTGTGGTGACCTGAGTCATGATGATCTTTTTGGTATAGTTCTTGCTACCTCTTCTTAATATCTTCTGCTTCTATTAGGTCCTTACTGTTTCTGTCTTTTATTTTGCTCATTTTTGCATGAAATGTTCCCTTGGTATCTCTAATTTTATTGAAGAGATCTCTAGAGTTTCCCATTCTATTGTTTTCCTCTATTTCTTTGCCTTGATCACTGATGAAGGCTTTCTTATCTCTCCTTGCTATTCTTAGTTTTCTAATCATAATTTTAAAAAGTGCATTTTTCTTATAATTATTAATCTCTCATATCTTTGATAAATCACTTTATGATTAACTGCCCATTTATAATGATCTTAGTGGTTTTTCTACTTACTTATATGACTTTGTATATTAAGGTTAGTAGGCATAAATCTTTAATATTACACATTTTCCTTTTTGGTATACATGTTTAACATAAAGTTCTTACTATTTTATATGATACATAAAAAGTATTATGTAGTTGAGTATATTGATCCTTTTTATTTATGCTACATTTTACTTCATTTGTTAGAGTAGTTCTTCATATTGAAATCAGTGAATTATTCTTAGATATCATCTATTTAACATCTTTTGATACATTTTATTTTTAAGTTAATAACCAAATTTCTCAATTTCAAGTGTTTGTAAATTCCTTTATAATATATATTTTGTATACATATTAAAATTTACTTCCCATCTGCTTATTATTTGAAGCTTACTTTATGCCCATATGGTTTTAAAGAACTATTGGAATTTATCTTATTTTATTTCTGATACTGGGAAAGATTGAACGCAGGAGGAGAAGGGACAGACAGAGGATGAGACGGTTGGATGGTATCACTGACTTGATGGACATGAGTTTGAATAAGCTTTGGGAGTTGGTGATGTACACGGAAGCCTGGCATACTGCAGTCCATGTTGCCATAGAGTCAGATACAACTGAGCGACTGAACTGAACTGAAGTGATTCCATTATTTCTCTAAATAGATTTTTACATTCCTCAGTTTAAAATTATTTTAATTGAGACCAAGCCTCCCATCTGAAATAAACAAAATGTATCTGATAGCAATCTCTAAAACTAAATGAAAGTGGGGAAAGTTACATTTAATCTGTTCATTCAGAACAAGTTATTAATTCATTACAATCTTCTTTTCAGTTTTCAGTAAATCTTCTCATTCTCAGCATAAAGCTACTTTTTATTGGTTCTCATTTGTTCTGTTACTACTAAGAATAGAAATCTTAAAGACTTTCATGCATATGGTAAAGCTATTTATTTTTGCTCCTTTATTTGTTCCAAGAACATTATCCTTCTCACATTAATTTTAAGCATATTTCATAAGCTTGCTTATATTATCTAGACACATAAGCATACTAGCAGACATAATGATCATTTTTTATCTTTATTTCTAGTAGATTGTTTCTTAATTTTGTTTTATGTGTTCATACTGGTATGAAAATTCAGAGAAATATTAAATAAAAATGAAGATTGCATTTATCTACCTCACATTTATAACTGTGTCTGTTCTTTAACATTTTAATATTGTGTACACTTTTGAATTAAGAAGTCTTTTTATTATACAAAAGAAAAATTCTTTTGTGAATTGTCTTAGATTTTCATCAACTATGGTTGCTAAGTTTAATTAACTAATTTAATTAACTTACACACACATTGTAAAAAACAGTTTCAAAGACTTGCTGGTGAGAAAGAAAAGTTTGTTACTTTAATATATAGTTGTCTAATCATAACTAAAACAATGCATTTTTCTTATAATTATTGATCTTTCATATCTTTGATAAATCATCTTATGATTAACTGCCCATTTATAATGATCTTTGTAATTTTTCTATGTACTTACATGACTTTGTTCTATGAGGATTGCAGGTGTATATCTGTAATATTATACATTTTCTTTTTTCTTATATGTGTTTAACATAAATTTCTTACTATTTTATATGATACTTTAAAAGTATTATGTAGTTAAATATAATTATTTAATTAAATAATTTAAAAGTTTTCTAAATGATCTGCAATTATAGGTTTAATTTCATCTTTGTTAGCTACATAGAAAATATTTTGATAAATTAATAAATGTTTGGTTTGGTTTTCAAAAATTTTTATTTTGGTGTATAGTTGATTAACAATATTGTATTAGTTTCATGCATACAACAAAGTGATTCAGTTATACATATACATATATCTATATTTTTTCGATTTTTTCTCATTTAAGTTATTACAGAATATTAAGCAAAGCTCCCTGTGCAATATAGTAGGTATTTGTTGGTTATCTATGGTTTGGTTTTTTATGTTGTTTCAACTTGTGCTGGATGCTGATCAGCAAATATAATCTGTATATTGAATAATTTAGTTAAATTTTCTTTTTGATTTATTACATAATTTTATTCTTGTTCTAAATGTATTTTTAAATTCATGCATAGTTGAATTACAATCTTGTGTTAATTATTCCTGTACGACAAAGTGGCTCAGTTATACATATATACACATTCTTTTCCATTATGGTTTATCACAGGATATTGAGTATGGTTACTTGTGCTATACAGTAAGACCTGTTGTCTATCCATTCAGTATGCACCAGTTTGAAACAAAAAAAATCCCAAACTCCCAATCCAACCCTCTTCCACCCACTGCTGCCTTGGCCAATACCAGTCTATTCTCTATGTCCCTGATTCTATTTATTCATTTTTGTAATAATTTAGATTCCACATATGTGTTATCATATGACTTACTTCACTTAGGATGATAATCCCTATACCCAGCCATGTTGCAAATGGCATTGCTTCATTCTTTTTTATGGCTGAATAATATTACACTGTATACATGTACCACATATTCCTTATCCAGTCATCTGTTAATGGACATTTAGGTTGCTTCTATATCTTGGCTATTGTGAATATTCCTGGAGGGAACATTGGGGTGCAAGTATCTTTTGGAATTATTTTTTTATTTTTTTTTCTGGATATGTGCCTAAGAATGGGATTGCTGGATTATATGTTATTTTTAATTTAGTATCTAAAGAAACCTCCATACTCTTCTCCCTAATGGTTGCACCAAATTGTATTCCCACCAACAGTGTAGGAGGGTTGCCTTTCCTTCATTCCCTCTCCAACATTTATTGTTTGTAGACTTTTCGATGATGGTCATTCTGACCAATGTGATATGATACCTCATTGCAGTTTTAATTTGCATTTATTTAATGATCAGTGAGGTTGAGTATCTTTTCATGTGCTTTTTGGCCATCTGTATATCTTCTTTGGAGAAATATCTATAAAGATCTTCTGCCCATTTCTTCATTGTGTCTTTTTTTTTTTTTTTTTTTTTTGACATGGAGCTAAGTGGGGGTGTTTGTATATTTTGGAGATTAATCCTTTTCAATTGCTTTGTTTGCAAATATTTTCCTCCATTCCATGGGTTATCTTTTCATTTTGTTTTGGTTTTCATTTTGTTTCTGATGACAAAATCTGGAGTATTTAAATGAAAATAAATACAACTTCACATACAAAAATACATGATAGAAAATTATAAATCATGCAACATTATAGGTATATAAATACAGGAAGAAGATAATTCAGATCCTCCAATGAAGGTTAAGCAACAAGAGAACAGGACAGAAAATAATCAAGAGAAGGCCAGAGTAGAAAACTCACTGTAACTTAAAATAGTAGAATCTCAATTTAAAATTAGATTTAGAGATAGCAAGCCATCAGAGATTGCAGAGAACAGTTTTGATTTGATCCAGTTTCTTGCAAAGAGATAGCTGACTAATGGCCACAGCAATCTGAATTAATTAACATCAATTTGTTTTTAATAACAAGCTTCTGAAGGCCATTTTGATAATGAATGCTGTCTAGAGGAAAATCAAATAGCACTTTCTGATATATGTGGAGCCACAGCTGTACATATTTGACCCCTATTTTACACAGTTGCGCCTCATTGATTTCTTCTGTTAAACTCATGGACTGAGCACTGAACAATAGCGGGAGCCCTCATATATCATCTACAGAGACCCAGTCTATGAACTGTAACCCTGCAGCAGGGCCAAAGTGTTTCTGTGCCTCCAACACTGGCTGCCTGTCTTGGTGATATATATAACACAGATGCTGTCCTTAAGAACAAACAATCCCAAAAGTCTGGCCATGGAATCAGCTTTTAGGGTACAAACAAAAATAAAAGACTTGAGACAAACTTAATGTGTAGCCGAGCTTCNTTCTGTGCCTCCAACACTGGCTGCCTGTCTTGGTGATATATATAACACAGATGCTGTCCTTAAGAACAAACAATCCCAAAAGTCTGGCCATGGAATCAGCTTTTAGGGTACAAACAAAAATAAAAGACTTGAGACAAACTTAATGTGTAGCCGAGCTTCAACTTAGTTGGCTTCAAATTTAAATCCACATAAAGTGGGCTTTTTACAAAAAGAATTATTGCATTTCCATCGAATTCAAGAGAGGATGGGAAACAAAGACATTTGAATGTATGCTATTATAAATAGGGTGTAAGAAAGACTAATTCTAGTAAAGGAAAAGCTTGTTAGTATCTCCATAGATCATTTCCCAAAGCTTGAGGAATAGTAGTTCATCTATTTATGTTAACTTACTGTTTTAAATGATGATAATGATATAAAGGAGTGATTTAAATTAATTCTATTCCATATTATACAACAGTTTTCATGTCTATTGGGTAGTAATTGCTTCAAAAATATTTTACATGACTTGCTTGCTTTCAGTACAGAGTGAAGGGGTAAAACCAAAACACACAAATAAATGAACAAAAAGACACTAGCGTGTAGGAGGCCAGAGAACTTGGCTTAGAAATTTTAATACTGAAAGTGTGAATTAGTGGTCATGTTAGCTGAGTGTTGCATTTGAACACCAAGGGAGAATGACAATCTGCAATTGTGAAAAGCNGTAGGAGGCCAGAGAACTTGGCTTAGAAATTTTAATACTGAAAGTGTGAATTAGTGGTCATGTTAGCTGAGTGTTGCATTTGAACACCAAGGGAGAATGACAATCTGCAATTGTGAAAAGCCACTGCAGTACTTGACTATTTTAAAACAATTCTTCCTCAGTTGTATATGATCCAGCAGCCAGAGTTCCCAGGCTTTGGTCTAATTTTTTAAGTGGCGTGATGACTACTTTATAAAGGTTTGCACTGTCTATGGTTTTCCTTTTGTTTGTTTCAGCAGTTTTTGTTCTCTCTTCAGAAAAGTCCTGATATTTTAATACAGTCCCACTTCCAATTTATTGATGTTAGATCTATAATTTTAATCCAAAAGTATGCTTAATAGAAAATTTAGTATCTATCTCTCTCTGTATTGACTTACATGAGTAAGAAAGGCATTCCAAATATTACCACGTAAAGTAAATTTCTGGAGCACAGGTTGTGTGCTTTTCTATTCCTTTTCCTTTTCTCTGTGTCTTTCTTTGGTAACCTGTTCCTGGTTTGATTGGTAAACATTTGTTAAATATATTAATGCTGTTGATACTTAACAACTACAAAATTTAAAAATTGATATGACATTTACACTTGAAGCTAAGTG
>SJYX01007154.1:50179-67107 GCA_006410675.1 Oreotragus oreotragus
CATTAAAGAAATGTGTTTTATAAAGTATTGCCCCACAGAAAGGACTTTTTGATATCTACATTCTTCTCCTACTTCTCTCATTAACTGTGTGAGCTTGAGAAAAGTGTCCCAAATTCCTTACCAATCATATGAAGAAACTATTACTTGTACTTGAGTGTTCACATGGTCAAGGAACATATAACAAAATAGTTTAAAATGCATTAAAAAGCACTCAATGTAAGTATGGAAATAAGCACTCACAGTTGAGAATCTAAAATAATTTGTGGATAGGCTACATTAGCAAAACAACAACCTTAAAAATATAATATTCTGCAATTTCACTTCTAGAAATTTACTCTTAGAAATGTAAAAATGTTTTATATATATGTATATACATATAACTGATAATGCTAAAACATATATTTAAAATTTTAATTAAAATATAAATTAGTTTATCATTATAAAATGATAAAATACAAATTTTAGAAACATTTCTAAAAGACTAACAATAAAGAATTGGCTGAATATAAATAGTTGCTTGAAAATATTCTAGAAAATTTAAAAAAGAGGAGAAAATATTGAGCATTTATGATACCACTTANTTTTTCCTATTTGGAACCAGTCTATTGTTTCATGTCCATTTCTAACTGTTGCTTCCTGACCTGCATACAGATTTCTCAAGAGGCAGGTTAAGTGGTCTATATATGTTTTCATATATATATATATAGAGAGAGAGAGAGAGAGAGAGAACTTTTCCTCCTATAAACATTTAATGTCAGTCATTACCTATAATAAGCATTTAACACAATGTAGTGTAATATTTTACTTTGCGTATAAAATTTTTTATGAACATACAGTTTACTAAATCAAATTGTAAATGTTTTAAGAACAAGAGTTGACACTGCATTTTAGTTACAGAAAACAAGGGAAGAGATTGTATCCAGAAGAAAAAAAAAGTAGTCAAAATCACATGTTACACTTAGGTTATAAAGAATACTGAAAAATATCTAATATTTTGTACAGTTAAGATGTGACTTTAGCATGGACCATACCAGATGGACTGCAAGGCCAGTATAAGATCTGACCATTAAGTATTACGATAGATAATAAAAAAGCCAGATTTGTGATGTCCAAATGAGTGCATTCTACTCAGTACAGTCACTTTAGCTTTGCAAATATTGATTGTAAAGATATCTCCACTTTGGATCTTTTCTTTTCTAAACACTCCTTTCAAATTACTCTAAAAAATTAAAGCTTTACCCTAAAAACCAAGCAACCACACAAATAAAAAACTGTGTTTTAAGGTTAACTGATATACTTATCAGTCAGGAACCCAGTAGGAAACCAATGGTAAACTCAAAGTGATTGATTAAAGGATGCAATTAAGAGATGTCTAAATGTTTTGAAAAGAGCTTCAGGAAAACTGATGAAGGATATAACGGAACACCATCCCTTGTCTGTGGTAGCTATCATAGTGAGCAATCTGCAACACTAATGGTAAAGCAGTTTTTGTTAGTGAAAGGGTAGTTACTTGAAGAAGGCTAATGAAAAGGTGGTTTTGCTTCATCATCCAATCTCTAACTGGCGCCTCCTATCACACAGAACAGCTGGAAGCAAGAGCACATAAGAGCCTGTTGATGCTGTTCATCTCCATCAGCTTCCTGGGATGCAGCACAGGGTGCAGAGTGGAAGATAGATCTGGAGGCAAATGAAAAATATCCATAATTCAAAAAATTGAGTCTGATTTCTAGAAATCTAATTACTTTCAGAGCCAAGCCTGTGAGTAAAGGAAGTAATAAACCAGAAATCATATTATTTTTTCCTTCCTTACACCAGTTCTCTAAGCTTAAAAATTTAAGAGGCATTGTGTCTATGAAAGATTAAACTTGCTAAACGAAAGCCAAAACCACCAGCTTCCAGAATATCAGCAAATGTTTCAGGCTTATTTGTCTGATACTTATAGATGACTTTTTTGAAGCCAATAATTAACTAGTTAACTAGGGCCTACCCTGCCTAAATGTCCAACCCTGCTGTAGAAGGAGAGCCTGGATGTTCTAATCATATACCAAGACTCGATCTGCTGATGGCATGAGGATGGACCTCTCAGGAAGGCACAGGTAAGTAAGGCATCTGATGTCCTAGCTATTTGGTAAATGATAAGAACATACAATGCATTTGTTAGCAAAGCCTACACAGCAGAAAGTAATCCTTGTCAAACTGATAACAAAAATTATGAAAGGGAATTTTATCGATTGTTATTCCATCATTTGTGGGTTAAGAAATGTGGAAGTGTGAGTCCATTGATCCCATCTGGAGAGATGCTCTTTTACATTAGTACATTTCTTTTTTTATATAATTTTTTTGAATGCTCAGAATTACTCTCAAAAACAGGAGAAAAAATAACGTAGGATAGGTGGCTCAGTTGGTAAAGAATCTGCCTGCAATGCAGGAGACCCAGGTTCAATCCCTGGGTTTCCCAGGTAGATCCCCTGGCAGAGGGCATGGCAACCCATTCCAGTATTCTTGCCTGGAAAATTCCATGGACAGAGGAGCCTGGTAGACTGCAGTTGGTGAGATCTCAAAGAGTGGGATATGACATAGTGTTCAATCACCACCTTTATGTTATCTAGGTTTAAATGGGAAAGTACACCAACTTAGTGTCTGAACCACCACCATTTTTATGTTATCTAGGTTTAAATGGGAAAGCACTGGAAATTTGCAGCTAATCAATATATTAAAGGATATGTTGAACCATATTAGAAAAATTAAAATTATGTCTTGTCACTTTGGTGAGTCTAATGTTATCTTTCTTGCTTTTTAACTGTGAACTCAATCAAAACAAACAAACAAACAAACAAACAAAAAAACAGATGAACGTCATATGGCCAACACTATAGAAAAAACAATTGAGTTTAAAACCATTTCCTATAAATTCTGTAGTAATGGTTTGGGTTGTAAAAGTTGCCTTCTGGGATATCAACTAAAAATGAGTTGTAGCCATTTATGTTCCCAATGCTTTCTTCATTTCAGCCGTTCCCACTTTCCATCCCCTTATTTGTCATTCAAGTCTTTATATTTCAATGGCATTTTTGTAGAACTAATGGGGCTCAGCACTCATGTTATTAGAACTCTGCTTGGTTTCACTTTTCACAATGCCGGCTCTTCTAGCTGTTGCTGTCAGTCATTAGAGCCCAGTGTGCTTCAGGAGGCAGCACTGTAAACAAGGTAGCTATCAAGGGTCAAACCAGCCAGGAAAGCAGAGAAACAGCAGGAAACCAAAGAGCATACTGTGGGGAACAATATCTACGTCTTAAAGTTTGGGTTTGCACAGTGCTTAAATGAAATTGTGTGAAATCAAAACCCCGAAGTTTTCACTTGCTGTATTTACCAGGGAGAGAGCCAGTCTCCTTTGCACAGACTATCTTTTCTACACGGTCCCCTTGTTCTCCAAGCACTTAAGAGTGCAGGCCCAGTGCTGCGCAGCCAACAAATCACAAAGCATGCCTGCACTCCACTATGTATCAAAGTCTCTTAATATGCCAACAAAGTTCTCCAAGGTCAGGAAAGCAGTTTATCAACCTTTTATAATATCTTATAGCAGCAATAAATTTATTCTAGTGTGGGACCTATGAATATTTCAGATGCTCTGTGAGCAAAGCTCTTTGGCTTAAGACAGTCATGTACCTGAGTTTGGGCTCAAGAAAGAACCATTGTTCTTGTCATCTCACTTTTATTGCTGTTTATCTCCAATTAATACAGTTTTTCAAGGTGCTTTCTCCTGTACCTTACTGTTAAATTTAATTTCAAAAAATTTTTCACTTAAAAAACTTTAATTATTTTGTACACATATAAAAAAATTCTGATTATGTACTGTATTAAACCTTCAAAGAAGCGCAGGATTTTTTTTTTTTTTTTGTCCTCAAACATCCCATGGAAAATTATTTTTATGCTTTGAGTTTTTGTTATTTTTTCCCTTTCTTCTTTAATATTTTTCTTTTTTTACCTATTTCATGTTAATTGAAATAAGTCATGTAACAATTTAGTAGAACATTGTAATACAGTCAAGCAGAGACTTTTATCTACTTTTCAGAGTAGATATTGGGCGAGCCAAAAAAGCTCATTTCAGTTCTTTTGTAAGCTCTTATGGAAAAACCCAAACAAACTTTTTGAGCAACACAATAATATTAATATTTCATCCATTATCCAGATTGAGTTCAGTTCAGTCACTCAGTTGTGTTTAACTCTTTGCTATCTCATGGACTGCAGCATGCCAGGCTTCCCTGTCCATCATCAACTCCCAGAGCTTACTCAAACTCATGTCCATTGAGTCAGTGTTGCCATCCAACCATCTAACCCTCTGTCATCCCCTTCTCCTTCTGACTTTAATCTTTCCCAGCATCAGTGTCTTTACCAATGAGTCAGTTCTTTGCACCAGGTGGCCAAAGTATTGGAGTTTCAGCTTCAGCATCAGCCCTCCCAATGAATATTCATGACTGATTTCCTTTAGGAGGGACTGGTTGGATCTCCTTGCAGTCCAAGGGACTTTCAAGAGTCTTCTGCAACACCACAGTTCAGAAGCATCAATTCTTCGACCCTCAGATTTTTTTATGGTCCAACTCTCACATCCATACATGACTACTGACAAAACCGTAGCTTTGATTAGACGTACTTTTGTCTACAAAGTAATGTCTCTGCTTTTTAATATGCTATCTAGGTTTGTCATAGTTTTAGCATCAGCCCTCCCAATGAATATTCATGACTGATTTCCTTTAGGAGGGACTGGTTGGATCTCCTTGCAGTCCAAGGGACTTTCAAGAGTCTTCTGCAACACCACAGTTCAGAAGCATCAATTCTTCGACCCTCAGATTTTTTTATGGTCCAACTCTCACATCCATACATGACTACTGACAAAACCGTAGCTTTGATTAGACGTACTTTTGTCTACAAAGTAATGTCTTTGCTTTTTAATATGCTATCTAGGTTTGTCATAGTTTTTCTTCTAAGGAGCAATTGTCTTTTCATTTCATGGTTGCAGTCACCTTCTGAAGTGATTTTGGAGCCCAAGAAGATCAAGTCTGTCACTGTTTCCATTGTTTCCCCATCTATTTGCCATGAAATGATGGGACCGGAAGTCATGATCTTAGTTTTTTGAATGTTGATTTTTAAGCCAGCTTTTTCATTCTCCTCTTTCACTTTCATCAAGAGGCTCTTTAGTTCCTCTTCACTTTCTGCCATGAGAGTGGTGTCATTGGCATATCTGAGATTATTGACATTTCTCTAGGCAATCTTGATTCCAGCTTGTGCTTCATCCAGCCCAGTATTTTGCATGACATATTCTGCATATAAGTTAAATAAACAGGGTGACAATATACAGCCTTGTAGTAGTTTTCTCCTAATTTGGAATCGGGGCAGGTAAGTTATTCCCATCTCTTGAAGAATTTTTCACAGTTTTGTAATCCACACAGTCAAAAGTTTTATTGTAGTCAATGAAGCAGAAGTAGATGTTTTTCTGGAATTCTCTTGTTTTTTCTATGATCCAATGGATATTGGCAATTTGTTCTCTGATTCCTCTGCCTTTTCTAAATCCAGCTTGAATATCTGGAAGTTCTCAGTTCACATCCTTTTGAAACTTGGCTTGGAGAATTTTAAGCATTACTTTGCTAGCGTATGAGATGAGTGCAATTGTGCAGTAGTTTGAACATTCTTTGGTATTGCATTTCTTTGGAACTGGAATGAAACCTGACCTTTTCCAGTCCTGTGGCCACTGTTGAGTTTTCCAAATTTGCTGGCATATTAAGTGCAGCACTATAACAGCATCATCTTTTAGGATTTGAGATTTTTTATTGTTAATTCTCAGGTACCCTCAAAAATTCTTGAACAGTGGCCTCATATTAGAAAATAACTATTTACAGACTTAGCTTGAGGCAAATTTAAAGTGCTAGTAATGAGGAGGAAATGGAAGTAGAAACTTTTTTCCTGTTAGCCAACTTCAAAAATTATGCACTATCATGCCAGAGATTTTTTTAGATTAATGGGGCAGAAATTAATTTTTCCATATTTTTTCATATATACATGGGCACACATACATGCATATGTATACACTTTCCTCCACAAATGACTCTCTAATACTTATTATTATAGTTTAGATCCACAAAGTGATATTTATATGCTACTCATTTAGAAAGATTCTCAATGAATTTGGGTTTAATTTGAACCTGACTCATTCGAAAGTTAATTTTGTTTTGCTTTGTTTTCTCTTTTATATATAACCAGCACCTCCTGATTATATATTTTGCTCATATTTATAAACTTGCTCTTGTAAGGTACTTCATTGTAATGAACCTGCTGTAAAGTTATTTACTTGCTTTCCTGACAGCTTTTTAGATCAAATTTATTTTTCATATTTGTGAGTTTTGTTCACAAGTGTCATCATTGAATATGGTATGTAATATCTGCTCTGAACATTTACCTCTGCCTGATCAGTTCTATATTATGACTTTATTATTACTATTCACTTCTTGGAAATAAGATTTTTGATACTAAGATTAGACCCTCTCCATATAACTTTCTTATTATGTGTACCTCCAGCCCACATATCATCTCAGCTCCAACAAGGCTGACTGGATTTGGCCCTGGGATATTATTTCTGTATGAGCTCTCTGAAATGCATTTTCTTTGTCTTTCTTCATAATTTAAATACTCTGACAAAATTACATGTGAATGAAGAGGAAAAATACATAATTGTTTTCAGTCATATTATCTCTCCCAATCTATAATAGATTATGATTTCTTAAGTTGTAGAAACTCGTCTGTACTCATGTTGTCTACTATGAGATATTACAAGTGAGAAAAATTTATTTTGACTTATAGTACAGTTCACAATGGATCTATAATACAGTCAAAACATAAACATATTCAATAAACTAGTACAAAATAAATTCACATGTATAACCACTACTCTGCTCTTCAAACAGAACATCACAAGCACTCCAGAAACTCCTTTTATGCCTTTCTTCCAATTGTTACACCTGTCTTCACCAAAATTAGCTTGCCTTTAAAATCACTGTTTAATTTTTGCCTGAGTTTGGACTTCATATAAATGGGATAATAGAGTATGCATTGTTATCCATTTATATTCTAGAGTCAATATTTTTTGTGACAGTTATCCATATTGTGCAGCTGTACTTTACTCAGTTTCTTTGTTTCATCATATTCCACTGAATTAACATTCACGATTGATTGCAATATTGATAAATATTTGGATTTACAGCTAGAGATAATGCTGCTAGGAACATTTTTTGTATGTCTCTTCCTGTATGTCTGCACAAATTTCTTTTAGGTAGATGCTTAACATGAGTATGGATAATGAAATTTCTAAATCTTAAGGAATATATATGTTTAAGTAGAAAGTCAAATAGTTTTCTAAACATAACAACTTGCATTATTGCTGCTTCATATCTTCACAGACATTTGATTTCACTTCAGCTGTTTACTGGATCAGTAATGATATCCAATGTGCTTTAAATCCCTAATGATAGTAAGTGAAAAAAAAGTGTTAGTCACTCAGTCATGTCCAACTCTGTGACCCAATGGACTATATAGCCCACCAGGCTCCTCTGTTCATGGGATTCTCCAGGCAAGAATACTAGAGTGGGTTGCCATTCCCTTCTCCAGGGGATCTTCCTGACCCAGAGATTAAACCCTCGTCTCCTGCATTGCAGGTAGATTTTTTACTGTCTGAGGGGTGTAAAGTGAGCACCTATTCAAATGTGCATTAGCCATTTGTGTATAAAATACAGTTTAATGCAAATTCAAATCTATTGTCAAATTTTCTTTTTCCTTTCTGTAAAAAGTTGATATATAGGGTTTTTAAATATCTTATGAACATGAGCAAATATTTGAAATATCTTCTCCTACTGTGAATTACCAGAATCTCTGTGATATTGTGGACTAGAATATATTGATTTTAATGCAGTCTAATTTGAGAAACTTTTCTTTCATGAACAGTGTTGTTTTTCTCATCTTTAAACAATCAATTCCTGTGCTGTGGAACTGAGGGTAATCTTGGTAATTTTCTGTGATATCTATTATGTATTAACTTCTGGTTGTCTCTCAAACCTTTGTGTTTTCCAATCTGCCCTCTGTTCTAGCAGCTTTCAGGAGTTGATGATGTACTGATAAGATAGGAGAAAAAGGAGTTAGACACAAACACTAGATAATGAAGGAGGGGCTCAGCTGCTGGGATGTGATAATGTCTGGCTGGAACCAGCTGGACCTATTTTGTAAAAAGGAAGGTAAATGGAAAGGAAAGTCTTATATGTCCAAATGTTTATGACCTTATTCCAAGATCCAAATCTAAGGAACTCCCTCTGGGTGTGCATGGCTCACACCTGTTAAAAATGCCTTCTTTAGAAGGCACAGAAGCTTGGTTTTGTAGATGATCCCCTTATGAGTCCACCTCCTCCAGGTCCACACTGGGGAACTACTACCTGCAATTCTTAGAGCTGACAGTCTTCCAGAGGGCCTACCACTAGCACTGCAGCTGAGCTGCTGGAAGTCACGCCACCTTATCCCTCCAGCCCTGTCCTATATCCTCCCTTCCTGGAGGTGAGTCTTGCCAGTTAAGGTCCACACTGGGGAACTACTACCTGCAATTCTTAGAGCTGACAGTCTTCCAGAGGGCCTACCACTAGCACTGCAGCTGAGCTGCTGGAAGTCACGCCACCTTATCCCTCCAGCCCTGTCCTATATCCTCCCTTCCTGGAGGTGAGTCTTGCCAGTTCAGTTCAGTCGCTCAGTCGTGTCCGACTCTTTGCGACCCCATGAATCGCAGCACGCCAGGCCTCCCTGTCCATCACTATCTCCCGGAGTTTACTCAGACTCACGTCCATTGAGTTCGTGATGCCATCCAGCCATCTCATCCTTGGTCATCCCCTTCTCCTCCTGCCCCCAATCCCTCCCAGCATCAGAGTCTTTTCCAATGAGTCAACTCTTCGCATGAGGTGGCCAAAGTACTGGAGTTTCAGCTTTAGTATCATTCCTTCCAAAGAAATCCCAGGGTTGATCTCCTTCAGAATGGACTGGTTGGATCTCCTCCCAGTCCAAGGGACTCTCAAGAGTCTTCTCCAACACCACAGTTCAAAAGCATCGATTCTTCGGCGCTCAGCTTTCTTCACAGTCCAACTTTCACATCCATACATGACCACAGGAAAAACCATAGCCTTGACTAGGCGGACCTTAGTCGGCAAAGTAATGTCTCTGCTTTTGAATATACTATCCANGGGGGGGCAGGGGGCCTACTGAAAATCTCCCACCAAATCCTGACTCTGCTCTCTCAGCCCTACTACGCCCTCCCATTTAAGAAGTACAATCCAGCCACAGGCCGAAGCACCTGGTAACATTCTGCTAGTCGCAAAACGAAGTGAAGAGACATCAAATGCAGCGCTTTTGCTTCATAGAGGCGCTGAAGAAACCCGAGTAACAATCAGATCTATGATGAAGAACCACCCACGGCCACTACTCAAGTGAAATCGAGGTCAAGTAGATCAGATCGGCCTCCCCAAAACAGTAATCTGAAGCAGCCCATTTTTAAAGATAGTTGGCAATCATATGAAAAAGAAAAATGCACACACAATAATGGTAAACGTCCCAAATTATACTTGGTGATACAGTGTCAGGAAATAACTGTTTTATTTAAGGTATTTGACGATGATTTCATTCATGACTTCTTTTGGATAGATTGCATGATGAATACCTTCTGGGTATGATCTTTGTTCATTTTCAGGAGGGCTAAATTTTGCGTGAATAGGCACACCAGAAATAGGTGCTCCCCGCTGTTTCATCAACACAGAGACTACTAGCTCCTACACAGTGGGAGAAAAGAGAAAACCACATTACGCAATTTCTCTAAGGGAACACGTTATATTAATATGTATAGCGTCATAAATGCTTTAGTATAAAACAGCTTTTTAAAATGAAGTACCTGTTAATAAGAAAAACAAGATCAACAGGCTGAGAAACTACCTGTATCTCCTTCTCTTATTCCAAAGGTGACAGAAAAACAGCACCATCTCTTCTTCAGCGAATGCTGTCTTTCTTGTTATTAAGACAACGCGGTATGTAATTCCCTAAAGACAGACTTCTTCAAACACTTGAAAAATAAAAATGCACTGTTCAAATACATCCAACAATGCCACTCTGCTGGTACTAAACTGAGTGACTGCCATGCTCCTCTGACCAGAGAATGAGGTCACCTAGCACAGGCTCAGCAGAGGCCCTGGCTCACACTCCCCAGTGTCTCTGAAAGGGGTATGAATTCCCAAAGCTCTTCTTCACCTACATTCTACTGAGCCAAGTCAAAATTTTTAAACAGAATAATAAATATCATCATGCAAGTCCCTAAGTGAATGCTGCAAACACAGGAACAGAGAAAATATGCATTCGAAGATGCTTCTTACAAACATGAAAAGATTATTAAGTGCCTTTTAACAGTGTTATTCAAAGAAAACCATAAAATTCACCCATATAGGGTGTACAGTTCAGTGCACCTTAACAAACTTGCAGAGTTGAGCCACCAGAAGCAGTCATCTGTATTCCCCAAGCACACCTCCAATACTTTCTGCCTCCATAGATTTGCTTATACTGGACACTTCATAGAAACAGGAACAGACAGTACATGGTCTTTTGAGACCAGCTTCTTTCACTGAACACAGCGTCTTGAGGTCAAAAGTGTTTTGAAGAAGCTGGGATCTGATGCTCATGGCTCCTTCCACTCGCTCATTCCACCTTCAGGTGTTTCTTGAACACCTTCTACAGGTGAGACAGACACTGCATGGGTCACAAGGAGACCAGGCAGACTTTCAGCATGAATTCTGCCCTCACAAAGCTTACTGCAAAATAAAGATGCTAACATAGCTATAAACAACTTTTTTTTCAATGTAGAAAATATTGACTGCCATTTGAGTTTAGAGGAAGGCAACATAAATGAGATCAAGAAAAGTCCTGATAAGGCAACCTTTGAGTTGATCATATACACACACAAACAGTTAACTCAAGTATGAGAACACAGGGATGGAGGCACTCTGTACAGAAGCAAATCCACAGCCCTTAGCTCTGTTATTCCACCTATATTTACTCCTTGTACTCTGATCTCCCACACGGTACCTGCATTCCAAATAAATATAACTAGTTATAATTCCTAGAAATCACTAAGCCCTTTATGATCCTAACTGCTCCACCCACCATTTCTTCTCCCAAAAAATGGCCTTCCTCCTTTCCATTATCCCCCACCATCAATCCCATCATGTCGACTGGTGAACTCCTGCTCACCCTTCACTATTCAGCTCAAATTATCATCACCTCTTCCATGAAGTCTACCAGATCTCCCCAGATAGTTAGTCCTTAAGCCATTCTTTATGACCCAAGTGTATCTCTAGTACAACTCATCTGCATGGCTCTGTTCTGTTCATCTCTAAAATCTTAGCACTGAGTAAGGTATCAGGCACACAGCCAGCTCTAACTGTTTGCTGGAATAAGGGCACTGAAGTAGACAGAAAGGTCAGCAATGCGTGAAAGTGGGCAGTGAAGTAAGAGCCCTGGATGCTTTGTTAAAGTATGAGAAAAAGAAGGGGACATTTATTGATTATCTGCTAATATATTTCAGCACTGGTACATTATCTCATTTAGTCTCCATGACAACCATATGAAATTAGTCTCTCTAGCTTATCCTGCAGGAATCTGAAATAACTTAACACAAGATGACACAACTATTAAGTGCCAAAAGCTCTTCAGACACTAAATACACACTGTATGCATGTGTGTGTGTGTGCACATACTTCTATTCAGAGGTAATTCAGCTACAACCTTACTTGAAGAAACTGGGGTTCATCTCCTTTGGAGCCCCATTACTAAAAGCACACAGTCACATGGCATCACTGCCAGCCAAGCTAAGCAAAAGTGGTGACCTCAGTCACCCTGTGCAGCCCCCATCCAGGGTCTGGCTTGCCCAGTACGAATCATGCCTCCTGAGGCACACTAGAAGAGACACTGCAGGCCTGAGTGCTACACAGGCCTCAGCACTGTTCAGAGCAAAGAATGTTACCTGGCCGAAGATAAGGTAGTTCTCAATCAAAACAAAGCACGACCTTTAAAAGTTTCAGATCAAAGTCTGATAAGCAACAATTAGGGAAAAAAAAAAAAAAAGAGCAACTTAAAAAATTACTGTTTTTTAAAGTTTCACTTTGCCATTTCTGCAAAAAGATGAACCTGAGTTAAGAAACAACGGTCAAGTCAGCAGAGGAATGTTTAACAGGATAAGAAAAAAAGAACTAGAGGAAGTAGTTTATCATTTGTATGTTTATCAAGCCTGATAAAATATTATTTCTTAATTATACAATCCATGTTTTTCTTAAAGATTTTTTTATTAAAAAACTAATAAAATATATCAAAGGTCAAAGAATAATCATGAAAAGAGGGTTACAACATCCCATAATCTTGTAATAATCACTTTAAAAGGTTTCTGAAAAAGAATATGAAAGCAACCTTTTTAGAAAAGTTGTATAAAGATGTCACCAAAGTAGTCTATGAGCACAATCTCATAAAATTCCCAAAGAAATCAACATGTTATTTAAAAACACACTATGCCCTGTAGGTATCTATGCTGATCCATAAAATTGAACAAAAGCTGCTTGGCCATACCAGAGAACAGATTTAACTGGCCTTATATGTCTACAGGAGTGCATGTGGTACACAAGAGTCAAAGTCATCTCTTCTTGCTAAAAGTGCCAGTTATAAGAAAGAAAATTAATTGAGGACTGTTAGAGGTGTTTTGTCAAAATAACTATATTTTGTTAAATTAATTTCTTCGAATAATTATAGGACAATATTCAGAATCCATAACTGAGCTGGTTGCATTAGTGGAACAATAAAAATGTTTTGGGTAAAACTGTCAATCTCAAATACTGCTTTAATAATTTTTATTTAAAACAATCTATCCTGATTATAGCAATTGATTTTCATATCATTCCTCTGGTTCATCCTCAAAAATGACAGACAGAAATCAATATTTTATCTTATTTTTTAAAGTCATGAGATGGCCATTATGTCAACAGCAGAACTAATTACATCTGAAGGATTTAAGACGTAAAGTAAATCTGATAAGTTATACGAATTATTGTCACTGTAGCACAGGGTGATAAGGAGAAAATGGGATGCACCAGGTAAATGCCCATAGGAGCTAAGACATTCTTAGTTTTTCTTTCGTCCTTAGGGCTTAACTATTTATGTGCTCGGACATACAGAGGAGCCAGATCCCTCGCCCTCCTCTGCTGGCCTAATGGGATCCAAGCAGTGGGTCTTCCTTTCAATCCTCAAAGAAGCGTTAGTGGCTCAGTCGAGTCAGACTCTCTGCAATCCCGTGGACTGTAGCCCACCAGGGTACTCTGTCAGTGGGATTTCCCAGGCAAGAATACTGGAGTGGGTTGCCATTTCCTTCTCCAGGGGATCTTTCCAACTCAGGGATTGAAGCCAGGTCTCCTGCAGATTCTTTACCACCTGAGCCAGCAGGGAAGACCAATCCTCGACCAGAAGCCAAACTAATCCTCCACATGCCTGAATTTCCAGACACCAAAACCCCAGGTGTCAAAGAGCTTGTCCCAGGGCCTTGAGGAAATGAATGAGGGCAGAAGAGCTCATCCTTTCAGAAGAAAAAAGTTATGATAGTTGATAATGGAGATGCAACCAAATGGAAAACGAGATGGTGAAGAGGAGCTCTTGAAGGAAAAGAAACCCCCTCAACTCTGACTTCCTCAAAACGTCAATGTTTACCTACAGCAAAGACTGGCCTGTAACTGCCTTTCACCTTGGCAAGGAGAGATCAACACCAAATAAGTCAGAGAGCAGGAAAAAAGTATCATAAAAGGAGGTTCCCAAGAGGACAAATGAGTACATGAGAGCTGTGGATCCGAGGGAGAGAGGTGAATGGATCGCAGTCACAGCATCACATGCTAAGAGCTGCGACAGAACGGTACCCCCAGGATGCTGGGTGACCCCACAGAAAGCCAGACTTGGAGTCAGAAAAAAATTCTGAAGTAAGTGACTTCTAGGCAGGGACCTGAACAATGAGGAAGAGCCAGCAGATAAAAGACAGAGAGGAGGCAGGGTGGGCTAGGACAGACAGCTGAAGGAACAGCAGTGAGACAGAAAGACCAAAATGGACAAGTTAAAGGACTCAACAACCGCCCTATGGCTAGACAGAGACACAGGCAGGTCTAGGGGATGATGCAGGACGTCAAAGTGGAGGATTGTGCAGAACCTTGTTGGCTACATAAAAGAGAGCTAGACTTCACCTAAGAGGAAGGGGGAGTTTCTGTAGTTTTAAACAGAGGAATGACATGATTGATCCCATACTTTGGAAAGATTCTTAGGGCTGCAGTGGGAAGAGACTGGGGAATGTGAGACTGAAGGCCATGACCCCAAGCAAGAGATGGTTAGAACATGGGAGGAGAAGAGGGACTGGTGGCCAGACTAAGGCACTGATACCGGGGATGGGAGAAACTCTAAGACCTGAGAGCAGGGAAAAGAAAATTCAGACCAAGGTTCTACTGCTACTCACCACATGCAGTGCAAGGCCTGTGGTGTCCCCTGCAGGACAAGAGCAACAATGGGGATGAAGCAGCAAAAACATAAAGGTAAATAAGTTAAGTCCCGCCAACAATGTCAATGCAAAGGGGCTTTTAGCAGCTATCCAGCTACCAATGATACAATGTGCAAGATGTTCTAACCACATCCGGCCTTTAAGCAAGGAGACAGTTGCCGTTACCACCCTGCAACTTCAAATTCCAATCATTTGACGCTGGCTAATTAAAACCCGTATTTCGATTAACCACTCAGTCAAGGGAACCAGGACATGCACGACCAGAATATTGTTTTAAGCATCCCATAGCAATTCTGTGAAAAAGTCTGAAGAGCCTTACCATCGTGATGCACGTGGGTTCCCAACACTTTTCAAGAAATACTCAAGTACAGTGACAGCTGTCAACCCAAAGTGTCAGGCCGCTCTGGGGCAGATCAGGTCTAAAGAGAGTGCTTGAAAAGCACTTACTGTTCTCTGCTAGCACAGACCCGGCCTAATACAGAGCACTGGCCAGGCAATTCTGAACAAACCAGGGAGACAGGAAAGGGGAAAAAGAAGAAATGAAATGCCGGGTCAGACTTTACTTTTCTAAAATGCTTTCTTAGAGGAAAAACCTTGTCATCAACAACAGTCTACTAATTCGATTGACACACCAAAGGGTTGTGAATTAATTCTGAACACCTCTACTTACAGCATGAATTTCAAATTCTCTTGGGCAATTTGTCTGAAGAAATCTGAGCTATCTAAATGACACCCTCAAAGTCTATCAAATTCCAAGAAAGGCAAAAATACTATTAACCTAGTGTTTATTCTACCCCTGGCATATTAAATTTAAATAGTGATTTTACATATTATATGCCCTATACTTTAAAATTCCTTCAAGCTGCTTATACAACCAAGGTCGGATATTTTCTTTCATAAACCCTGAGGTATGATTATAAAACAGTTTACAGTTGTTTTCTCTTTACGGTTTATGATTATTATTTACTATTATGAGTGATATTAATGATTCATCAATAACAACACTTGTTGTATCAGAAAGTGCAATACACTATCCTTTTAGCGTCCAAAACCCACTGTAGGAAAAAAAAGGTTCTTCAAAACAGTTCCTCTTTTTCCGCAGGTCACTAAAGTTACATCCCTCCAGCTCCTGAGCTCTGTGACTGCACGCCATAACTACATCTCTAATCTACAGAAAGCAACACACGTTAGCAGAAGAGCTGCTTATTTCTAGTCATGCAGGGACAGATAGGGAACTTCTGGCCCACTCGATTTCAAGCCACTTGGAAGAACTAGTGCAAAGTAAATTATGCTACAGTAGAAGTATGGCGGGGGCCTCTGAGGACCTAATAAAAAGCAGTCAGTGGTTAATCTGTTAACTAAGAAATCAAAGGGCAGAATTTCCAAGTCACAGAAAAACCACTGAAAGGTGTGACTCACTGATATTTCAAGACCTACTAAGCTTCTCTCTAAAATTTCTTTCTTCTTCTGCTACAGCTTTTGCTTTTCTATGCAACTCCCCTTTCAACCACCCCAAAATACCATGGAATATACACTACATTGTCAATGATCTGTTATACCTTTTTTAAAGTTTTCTATGCTCGCATCTTGGAGAAGACGCTTGAGAACTCTTTGGACTGCAAAGATATCAAACCAGTCAATCCTAAAGGAAATCAACCCTGAATATTCATTGGAAGGACTGATGCTGAAGCTTTAATACCTGGTCCACCTGATGGGAAAACCCAACTCATTGGAAAAGACCCTGATGCTGGGGAAGCCTGAGAGCAGGAAGAGAAGGGGACGACAGAGGACAAGAAGGTTGGATGGCATCACCAACTCAATGGACATGAGTTTGGGCAAACTCCAGGAGATGGTGAAGGACAGGGAAGCCTGGCATGCTACAGTCCATGGGGGTCACAGTTGGGCATGACAGAGCAACTGAACAATAACAATGCTCATGTATCAAATTAACAACAGAGTGCTTACGTTTGTGCTGGTTTCTTAAAATACATACAGCACAAACAGTGATGAATCCAGTGGCACGGGGGAAAGTGCCCTGGACCAGGGGAGAAAGGACAGAAGTGTGAGTCTGCCACTAGACAGCCACGTGGCCTCATCAGCAACCCCACCCAAACCCTTCTCTGCCTTCATCACTCCCACCTCGACCACACAGCTGCTGTCTTCCCTGTCTCCAATTTCCAACAACTTCTACATTTTCCACTTGTAGCATTTCATGTTCCCCGCTCACAAAGTTTCTGTTTTACCTTCCACGGCCTCAAGTAGCTGAATATTCTTTCCTTTTTTTTTTTTTTTTTTT
>SJYX01007154.1:69457-82544 GCA_006410675.1 Oreotragus oreotragus
CCTAGAGAATTCCATGGACAGAGGAGCCTGGCAGGCTACAGTTCATGGGATCGCAAAGAGTTGGACACAACTGAGCAACTGACACTTTCCTCCCAAAGACTAAATCACTTGGGTGTCAGGGTTCAAGAACCAGGAAATTAAATGTAGGATTAAAAGTACAATCCCTGAGTAGCATTGAAATATATACATTACCATGTGTAAAATAGCTAGCTAGTGGCAAGTTGCTGTGTAGCACAGGGAGCTCAGCCCAGTGATGACCTAGAGGGGTGGGATTGGAGGGGTGGGTGTGGGAGGGAGGTTCAAGAGGAAAGGGAAATATATATATACACACACAATTATATAAGATCCCCTGGAGAAGGAAATGGCAACCCACTCCAGGACTCTTGCCTGGAGAATCCCATGGAGGGAGGAGCCTGGAAACTCTTATTTCCGTGGGGTCGCAACGAGTCGGACACGACTGAGCGACTTCACTATACACACAATTATGACTGATTCATGTTGTTGTAGAAGTCAACACAACATTGTAAAGCAATTATCCTCCAATTAAAAATAAACAAAAATACAATCTCTGAAGTCACACAGATCTAAGTGTATAACTTGGCTTATGGAGTACTAGCTATGGAGGTTGGGATAAATTATCCACCTTCCTTGGACCTCAGTTTTACCCCCAATCAAATGAGGTTATGCATTCTTAAGTCTTTATTAAAATACTAAGTCTCCTCTTGCATTTTTCAATATTAGACCTGATACAGCCCCAAATCATATGACTTCTTATACTTTGGAATCCAGGCAAAATCAGGGCTTTGAAAAATAGAGTCCCTGAAACAGAATAATAAGAGAAGTAGCTTAAAATAGAGGTTCTCCAGCAAATCCAGGGCACAGGACTCCTCATCCAAGGCAATTAAAGATTTTCAGCCTTCTGTGGAAACTGGGGCATTCCACCTGGCTCCTTGGCTTCTATTTGACATGTCATCACATCAGGACAAAAAATAAATTGTTAAAGAAACAAGTAGAATTCTTAAACCAAACCAAACAAAACCTAAACTCTTTTATAGATACTGATTAGGTTTTAACTATTTTTCAAAGGTATGTAAAGTGAAAGGGAAGGTGGGAACTGAGGCAAAGTATCAAAGTGGAAACTGAGGCAAAGTGTGGGGGGAAACCCCACACTTAATAGTTTTGTTTGGAAAAATATTCATTTTTTTCCCTTTTTAAAAAAGGCTTAGTTAAATGGAATTTTCCCCCTTTGCTATAAAAAGAAGTTTCAATGTGATTCATACACAATTTGAAATGATTTTTAAAGAGTCTGCTTTTTCCCTATCATTTTTTGCTAACCTGCATGGTTATGCTTGAACCTAGACTCACGTGATAATGGTCATAATGATACTAATTGATTATGAAAAGCCTGCAGTAATCTGAAGCCCTCTTAAATCCTCAAATTACTTATTTCTTTCCTCTCTACTCTGTTTTCCTTCTTCTCTTTCTCTAGGTAAATGACCATCATCATCTCAGCCATGTTTTAAGGTCATCTTTAAGGCTTAAAAATTTTCATACATGATCTAATTTTATGATAACTCTCTTGAGTCTTATATTATTAGCTCCAACTTAGAGGTATAAAAATATAAACCCAGCATGATTAATTATCATGTCCAAGATCTCACAGCCTGCAAAGTTGTAGAAATAGGTTTCCTAATTCCAAAAGTATGATTTCCCTCATAACATGCAAATATTTCATTTCTTTTTCAATTTCAGTTCAGTTCAGTTCAGTCACTCAGTCATGTCCGACTCTTTGTGACCCCATGAACCGCAGTACGCCAGGCTTCCCTGTCCATCACCAACTCCCGGAGTCCACCCAAACCCATGTCCATTGAGTTGGTGATGCCATCCAGCCACCTCATCCTCGGTCGTCCCCTTCTCCTCCTGCCTTCAATCTTTCTCAGGATCAGGGTCTTTCCCAATGAGTCAGCTCTTTGTATCAGGTGGCCAAAGTATTGGAGTTTCAGCTTCAACATCAGTCCTTCCAATGAACAGCCAAGACTGATCTCCTTTAGGATGGACTGGTTGGATCTCCTTGCAATCCAAGGGACTCTCAAGAGTCTTCTCCAACACCACAGTTCAAAAGCATCAATTCTTTGGCGCTCAGCCTTCTTCACAGTCCAACTCTCACATCCATACATGACCACTGGAAAAACGCAACTTGCCCCTGCCCAGTTTGCCTACTGTTAACATTTTGCATTCCTATGCTTATTTGTTATAATTGATGAACTAATATTAACCCATTACTACTGAGAAACCACAGTTTGCACTAGAGTTCCATGTTGTACCATTCTGTACATTTTGACATGTGCATTGTCATGTATTCACATAGTATCATACAAGATAATTTAACTGAGGTAAAAATCTTCCTACTCTACCTATTTATTCTTGCTCTCCCCACCAACTCCTGAGTCCCTGCCAACTGCTGATAGTTTTTTTGTCTTTATATAGTTTTTTGTCTTTTCAAATATCATATAATTGGGATCAAGCAGCATGTAACCTTTTTAGACTAGTTTCTTTTGCTTAGAATATGTGTTTAAGGATTCTCCGTGTCTTTTTGTAACTTGATGGTTCGTTTTTTTTTTCACTCTTGAATAACATTCCTCTGTATGGATATACCATAGTCTTTGTATACATTCATCAGCTGAAAAACATAATTGTTTCTTACGGGTTTTGACAATAATGAATAAAGCTGCTTCAAACATTCATATGTTTGAAAACATTCAGATTTTTTTATGTGGACATGTTTTCAGTTCATTTGGGCGAATACCTTAGTGTGTGATTGCTAGATCATATGATAAAACTCTGTGTAGTTTCATAAGAAACTGGCAAAGTATTTTCCAGAAAAATTATACTATTTCAATTTCTACAGGCAGTGGGTGAGACTTCCTGTTGTTCCACATCGTTGCTAGAATTGGTGTTTTTAGGGTTTTTCTCTCTCTTTTTTTAAGCCATTGTATAGGTACATAGAGGTGTTTAAATATTGTTTTAATCTGCAATCCCCTGATGATGTATGATAATAAACCTTTTTCACATAATTATTTGCTGTTCATATATCTTCTTTGGTGATATATATGTTCATCCCTTTTGTTCATTTTTTTTATTTTTATTTTTATTTTGCTTTACAATACTGTATTGGTTTTACCATACATTGACATGAATCTGCCACAGGTGTACATGAGTTCCCAATCCTGAACCCACCTCCCACTCCATATCATCTCTCTGGATCTTCCCCGTGCACCAGCCCAAGCATCCTGTATCCTGTATTGAACATAGACTGGTGATTCATTTCTTACATGATAGTATACATGTTTCAATACCATTCTCGCAAATCATCCCACCCTCTGCCTCTCCCACAGAGTCCAAAAGACTGTTCNAATCCTGAACCCACCTCCCACTCCATATCATCTCTCTGGATCTTCCCCGTGCACCAGCCCAAGCATCCTGTATCCTGTATTGAACATAGACTGGTGATTCATTTCTTACATGATAGTATACATGTTTCAATACCATTCTCGCAAATCATCCCACCCTCTGCCTCTCCCACAGAGTCCAAAAGACTGTTCTATACATCTGTGTCTCTTTTGCTGTCTTGCATACAGGGTTATCGTTACCATCTTTCTAAATTCCATATATATGTGTTAGTATACTGTACTGGTGTTTTTCTTTCTGGCTTACTTCACTCTGTATAATAGGCTCCAGTTTTTTAGATCGAGTCATTTGTTTTCTTATTGTTGAGTTTTATCTGTTCTTTGTATACTGTGTCTACAAGTCCTTTATCACATATGTGTTTTGCTAATATTTTCTCCATCTGTGACTTTTCTTTCTATTCATGTAAGCCTTCTTGCTTTATAAGAGTCTTTCCAAAATATCTAGAGTTTGAAATCTCCAAGTTCTGCAGTTTTAACAGATGTTGCCAGTTGAAGCAAACAAAACAACATTTCAAACCTTTAAATAAAGCAAATGCTTTCCAGTATTTGTATCCAATTAAAGTGATATTGAGTTTCTAAACATGTGTGCACCTTCACCATAGTACTCACTCCATTATCACTAGAGCATTTATCATGTGGGACCATATTGTGGCCTTGAAAATAAATGAGAAGTTTGACTGTTGTTAATAAAAGTAGTCACTGGGGTTGTTGCTTATTCTCTGTAGCCAAATTGGATGTGTTGCCATACTTTGATAATACTTGTACGAAGAGGGAGGTGCTATTATTCCCATTTTGCAATTAAGAAAACTGAGCCACAGCCAGTAGTCAGAAGAGCTAGGATTCAAACCCAAGACTGTTGGACTCATGAGCCTATAAGGTTGGCTTTAGGCTCCACTGCCTCTGCTCATGTTCTGCTTTCATGATGCCTGGGTTTATTAAACACTTTGTTTCTAGCAAAAAGTGTTGCTCTCTCTTATATTAAAAAATAAAATACCTAGAGTAAGGCAACTTAACTGAAGTTAGGTAAGCTCCCTTTTTAGTCTTAGAAAAGTCATCAAAAGATTGCTTTTAAAGGATGCTGTTTACAGGCTGATTTAACTCTCAATAATTTATTAATCTATTAATGTCTCTCTTTTCTGTATTTTATTCTCAGAGAAAGCAGCCAAGTTTTCTTTCTGCATGTGCTTTAGTGTGCGGATATCGAGAATAGTGTATTAATGGTCTTTCCATTGTTGCTTGAGACTTTGCACCCTGAGAACGAGGAAGGGCTTGGGCATGAAGAGGAATATGAGCCCACCCTAGGCCTTTTTTATCTTTCTTCTGAAATATCCATTTAGCAAAAGATCCTCTGAAATACAGGCTTTCCTTCACGTCATGGTTTGGCCTCAGATTCCTGATTTTTAATGTCTCTAACTGACTTAGCTTCCTAACTCTGGGTGTGTCTCCTGGAAGCTATCTTTCATGCTATGGTCCATCTTCATGGACTATGTAGAGGACACTTGCTGGGTACAAAATACAAGGAGATTAGTATAGAGATCTAATGTTAAAAACTGTGTTGAGGGGATCCTTTCACATCATCAGGTGGTAAATACACAACAGTTTTATTTGTCAGCTATAGCTTAATAATAAAGCTGAGAAAAATGTATAGGGATCTAGCTGCAGAAGTTTGGAAGAGCCAAGAGTAAACAGGGAAAGGTGAGCCAACCCAGAGTTTAACAACTATAAGAAGGTGCTACTACAGCTAGAACTGGAGGGACTTAGGACAGGAGATGCTATTATCAGAGTCCAGGAATCAGGGACACTGGAGGGAGCTGGAAACTTGGAGGAGGAGCTGGACCTGGGGACTCGGTGGCTGGAACTGTCAGGTGAAAGCTGGAATTCTGGAGAAATCAATGGGAAATTGAGCGAAAACAGGGGTTTCCCAGCAGGAACAAGGAGCACAGAGAGAACAGGTGGTAGAAACTGAGGAGGCACAGCCTCAAGTGAGATGCCACCTAAAGCAGAGAAGGGGAGAGAAATACCCTAGCTGCCCCTTACCTTCTGCCCTGCAGTCTTTCAGCATCACCTCCCATTGGATGAAGCTAGACCCACTTAGCAAAGGAGCCTGGGAATTGTAGTTTTCAGTGTTCCACATTCTGTGATGCAGAGCAGACTAGAGAAAGTATAGGAATGGATCTGAGAGCAACTAGACAAATAATCAGTACAGAGACTAAAGGGAAATGATATTTGAGTGGCATCAAGATTGCTGCAACTTACAAAAGAGGGGCCAAAAAGTCTGGAAACAAAAGAATATATACAGCACATTGATAATCACCTTATAGTACCTATGTTCAGTGACAAAAAATAAACACATTCAAAGTTTTGATCCTAGTTAGTAGCTCACAGTTCAATGAAGTATGAAAATTTCCTCAGTTATGGTACATGAATGCATTTCTGTCAGTACTTACCTAGGAATCAGATCCGTTGTCTCCCTTGATTTGATTTTCATTGCATAAGCCAGAATTTTCAGCATGTTCCAAATTAACTTTGTTCAGCCTGTTTTAAAACAATCATCTATGTTTCCATCTGCCTTAATTACCTACTGTTGAGCATAAAATGCCACCTCCAGTTTATTCCAGAGAGAAAATCTAAGCTAAGGTCAGCAAACTTTTCCATGGTCTCACATCCAATTTCATGACAAGCAACTGAAGGCATAGTGGTCAGCATGAGTTGAAGAAGTAAGTTGTGTATAAACTCTGTTATGTGCCATGATTCATTTCAGAATGGTATATGTAATGTAGAAATCTAGAAATACTTTACATCTGGCACTTGAAGAATCTAGAAAGAGGAGAAGCAGTGCCAGAGGATCATAGTTTGAACAGAATTGAAGATTTGAAGCTTATTCATTACTTATACAGAAAGAAAAGTTTAAGGAGAGGGGAATGTAGTCATTTGTTAGTATCAAAAGTAGATCTCAGAGTCTTCAGAAACCGCAAATAATGGGCAGGGCCTGGAAACTATTTTTTCCTCCACCTTCTTGTATAGTTAGTTTTAGTTCTTATTTTGTTGTCCGAAGTAGGAACTTCAGCTTCCTCACTGTAAATCCTACTTCTTATGCTTTTGTTTTTCAGTCTTGCTGTCTGCCCATACTCCTGAACATGGCTTTATATCACATCCACATCTCTCCATACCTCGTCCATGACAGCAGCTTCCTAGCTGGCCTCCATTCAGTACATCTTCCAACTTATATTACCATGTGGTAGACAGAGTGATATTTCTAAAATCTTGGTCTGATCTTGTAACTCCTTTTTTAGAACCTACACTGGTCTTTCTTCCTTTTAACTAAAGTCTATCAAGACTTCCTGTTGAACAGGAAAAAGTATGAACTCTAGCATGACGTGCAAGACCCTTCCTCATCTGACTCTTGCCTAACTTTATATACCTCCTCTCTAGCAGCTTCCCTCTAGTCAGGTTTTTTTTTTTTTTTTTTTTTTTTTTTGTCATTGTAAGAAATAGAACCTTATTCAAAAGTGGTACCAGCATGGATACAAGTGTTTTCAGGCATCTGTTTTAGTCTTTAGCAAGGCTGGTTCTCTTCCTTTGTGATGCACAGTGGGATTGTACTTCCCTTTATATTGTATGGGTCTGTGTGATTAGTTCTGGCCAATGTGTTTTGTGTAGTTGTGATGTGGGTCCAAACTGAAGCATTTAATTGCTATTGAAGGACTTTCTGGAGTGTTTTTCCCTCTGCCGCAACATTTGACAGCATGATGTCATGCTCATGATGTCATACTAAGAATGATGCCTGCTCTCTCAGCCTCCTATCCCAAGCAAGGGGGACTCTGAGCAAAGCTCCAGGGTGTTAGACAGCATGAGTGAGGAATGAAACTTTCTTGTTAAAAGCTTCAAAGATTTGGTACAGAGATTGGCAAATATTTTCTATAAAGGCTTTGCAGGCCACATGGGAAATTGATCTCCCTCTTCCTTTATGATCCTTAAAATTGTAAGGAAAAAAAAAAAGCTTTTAGTTCAAGTTGTGCAAATGTAGAACCTAGATTGCACTATTTCAAGGGCTATTGTTTACCCCTCCCTGATATAGTATAACCTGGTATATTTTGACTAAACAACATCAAAAAACAGAAAACAAAATACATGTGATTATTTTATTGTTGCCTTTTTCTGTGAATCTGTTCATTCTTATTTCTGTGTAGATCAACTCCCTCTTTTTTTGCCCTGCATATGACCTATTAAAGGTATAATATGGCTGCCCATGTCTCAGCTTTCCAGTTGAAATATCTCTGGTCTATTAGTTCCCATTCTTTAAAGACGATCTGATTGGTTACTTAACAGCCATGTATTGGGTAAGGTGTCTGTCTTTGATCCAGCTGTTATTCACTGAGTGGTTGCTACCACTGGGTACATAAGGTCTTTCCTTCCAGCAGCTGAGTGTAGGACTGCTTTTCCAGAAGGGACCATGAACAGGGAATGTTTATAGATTTTTGTAATAGACTACTCCAACATTTTGAACCACCTTTTCTAGTCCTCTTGTTTGGCACACCTGCTACATGTTTCTTTTCCCAGCTTCTCACTTGGCATTCCTCAGTCCATATCTCAAAGCTTAGCCTAAATATCAGTTCCTCTCTGAGGCCTTTCATGAATCATTTTGACTTCATCTCATGCCTGCCATTCAACTGAGTAGGCAATGTTAGTTGCTTCTCCTCTGTCCCATAGTACTTTATACCAAAGCATACCAAAGTAATATAGTGTAATGCTTACATGTAGATATCCATGAAAAGGGGCCAGAGCCCATCCTTTATTCACTATCATGGTGCTCCTGGCTGTCTGGATGTTGCCTTCTAGTCCTTAATGGACACCCATCTCCTCATAATTTCTATCATTTCATATTTAGATTTCTCTTTGGCATGCATATCTGGGGTCCTTAGTAACAACAGTTACTACAAAATAGAGATTCAATGATTTTTTAGCAGAACATATTCTTACAGATTAGTTTTCAGAAATGTAGAAATTACAAAATCTTTATAGTCAGTCATGTATAAAACTTAAGCCCTCAAATAAAATTCTAGCCTGGAGAGCAAAAAGAATTAGATAACCACTGCCTGTAGCCTAAATGCACACGATGACTGTTTTGCCTCAAGTGCGGTGCAGTATACTACAGACGTTTTAGTGAGTTGAGATACAGACACAGTTAACCAACCACCACCAACTGGTTTAACTTTAATAAAACATCAAGCAGCTAAATAGGTCATGCCTTTTTCATTCCAGACTTTAATATGTCTACTGATTGCTTACAGTTTCTGGAAGCAAGCAAATAATAAATAGAGCAATATGTGTAAAATACTAATTTATTTTAAGTTATTATTTGATAACATTTGAATCCTGGAATGTCATTTTTAAACATTAAGGAACTTTTTAAAGCGTGTATTATAATTTAAAAGTAGGATTTGCACTCTTAAAAGGTACCTGAAAATTGGAAAATGCCCCTTTTAGACATTTCAGTCAGAGAATGGTCAACATCAGTCAGAATAATCAATAATCTATCAATGAACTCATTTCATTGACAGATTAGCACATCATTTTTCTTTGCTCACACATGGGCAGTAAAATGTTCAATTTGAGTGGTCCTTGATATTGCTTGGGAAGAAACTTCTAGGATGATTAGCAGCAGTGTAGAGGCTGGAAGTTAAGGATGATAAAGGAGAAATAAGGTGGAGTTACCAGTAGGTTAGGAGAAAAGTAGTGTACAAGGTAGGGGCGTAAGTAGAGCCAAGGAAAAGGCCAGTGTTTGAGGCAAAGGAAGATGGAAAAGTTCCATAGAGATTGAGAAAAGGGGGCATATTTTTCATATTTTTCTTCATATTTCAAAGGAATTAATCATCTACCAATGAGTGCCTGTTGGACTATGGGATACGTCTAGTTTGCTACATGCCCTCCCCACAGCCAAGGGCCCCAGGAACATATAAATTCTGCCTTGGGTTAGCTGCTCATTTTCCCCATCAGGTCCTCATGAGAAATGGGTGCCCTGGAACAGTTATTAGTGACAGGGTGCCTAGTGTCATTATGATTGAACTTAAACATCAAGGCATAGTTCTAGTTATATACTTGACCAAACTGAAGTTTCTTTTTTCCAAAGCTAGTTAAGACCAATCAGCCTCAGATAAAGCAGGTTGTAACAATGGCTCTGATTCTCGTCCCACATCCCAAATGATCAAACACAGGATTCTGGTTCAGTCACTGTGAGATACAACTTATCTGATCTCTACCGACAGTGGGCAATGGAGCAGAACCAAGCAGCGTTAGGTTCCCCTCAAAGCTACCTAAGAGGAAGGAAAGAGAACACCTGGTACCTCAGCTGCTGAAGAATCCGCCTGCAGTGCGGGAAACCCCAGTTGGATTCCTGGGTTGAGAAGTTCCCCTGAAGAAGGGATAGGCTACCCACTCCAGTATTCTTGGGCTTCCCTGGTAGCTCCGATGGTAAAGAGTCTTCCTGCAGTGCGGGAGACCTGGGTTTGATCCTTGTGTTGGGGAGATCCCCTGTAGAAAGGAACAGCTATCCACGCCAGTATTCTTCCTAGAGAATTCCATGGACAGAGGAGCCTGGCAGGCTACAGTCCATGGGGTCGCAAAGAGTCGAACACAACTGAGCGACTAAACACAACAAAGGAGAGATAGAGATCCTAGACCCTATAGCCCTAGACTCTTACCATCTCCTTGGGGTTCAAGGAAGAAAGAGAAGTGTGGCCATGCCATATATGACATGAAAGTGTATCACCACTGAAAGTCAGTGTCAGTATCCTAAAGTTTCAGCAACTCTTTCCTTTTTTGGAGGCCAAGTCTCTTCCCACTGATCCCAGGGAGGTAGGAGTCAGGGTGTTGTAAGAAAAAAAAAAAAATCTCGACTCCCCTCTCCCTAGAGACAAATAGTGCCTCACTTAATTCCCTTATGCTATATAAATATACTGTGGACAATATTCAGGTCATACCAGACCTTTGTAAATTTCCATTGAACAAAACTTGGGATCCTAAGTATCACCAATGTTTCAAACTTTGACCAAGCTCCTGGCCTTATATGTTTGTTCTTCTGGTATCTCACCCCTTTACATTAATGATCTTCTTTAAAGATCCTTTACTCCTCTTTAAGTTACCTCACATCTTGAACTGAAAATTTGAATTTTGAACTTTTAAGAGAGTAGACATTTAAGCAGCCTGTATTTTCAGGTAGGAAAGCTTTTTATTTTTTAAAACAACAACAAAAAAGCTACTTACAAGAGACCAACTTAGCAGCATTCATTTCCAAACTAATTTTCTTTTAATAAGCTGTAAATAAATTTGCAAAATCATGTAACTTCGTGGTAATGACCAGGAAATTACATGGTAATTAAACTCAAAGCATCTAAGTATAGTACTCTAAGAAATAATTTACTTCTCTGTGCCAGGAGTCAGGATTTCCTTGCTGCTAAGCACTAATGCAAAATGAATTAGTACAGAAAGTTCCAAGCTGCCACACTCCAGGGATTATGGGAGGCCGCCTCTGTAGATGCTGGATATAATTGATGACTGCATGGTGTAGAAGCAGTGGTGTTGTAAGGATGTTTGCTGATGACTTGTTGTGAAAGTTTATTATGACTTTAAAGCAAGTTCTGTATTCCTGGTGAAAGGCGATGGTAGGCATCAGAGCGGCCTATATAAAGAGCTATAAGTCAGGGTTCAATCAAACCTGGATGTATCCAAAGGTTTGAAAATGGAGCCAGTAGTTTGATGGTATAGCTTGAGTTTAATGATGCCCAGGAAAGGCCTGGAAGAGATTTTTTTCCAGGATGAAAATAGAAAGTTTTCATATCACAGTTTGGCCTGTCCAATCTCAGTGGAAAATAATCCAAAACGAAGCATTTACCTTAAACCCTGTAGTACAAAGGCAGCTGGCCAACAAACTTGTTGTGACCATCTTAATACAGGCACTGTTTTCTTGGACTGTCCTTATCTGATGCACCAGATGGCTGCTACTGAAGGGGCCTCTCTTCCTCCTGAAAAGAGACAAAATACTTAAGTTCACCTCCATGTTGTCTGGTTGGGCCTTCTGAGAAAGCAGTGAAGAGGCATGCTGGTTTCCAGCCCACTGAATGATCAGCATTGTGTATGGTGTGTTGCAGCTCAGCTGAAGTGGCTGCAAATGTTCTAGGTATCAGAGTCAATATTCCCACCCCTGTAGTGCCTCAAGATGGCTGTATCCTCTAGCTAAGCTCACTTCTCTTCTGAAGGTGGCCCTTTCAGAGGACTTTTCTCCTCTAAGCTCTGACTGCCTTACCTGCATCCTGCCTCCTCAGACTCAGGATATGTAATCATTCCACTCTTATTAAACCCAGGGCACTGCACTATTCCTTGTGGTTTCCCTACATCTGCTCACATCTTTTAAGTATCTCCTTCATTAGGCCCCACTTGGATTATCCTAATTTGAATGAACCATCTGTTTCCTGTTGGGATGCTTACCGATATTCTTACTAATGTTTTGGGGGATTTTTTAAATTTTATCATTGACAGCTATTTTAATTGTTAAGAGCATGTGGTCTGTGATATAATAATTGTAATATTCTTTGTAGTTGTCTTTATTATTTTTAGTGTGATTTGTAAGCTAGAATGTGATCCATTTTTATAATTGGTCCATAAATGTTTAGAAAGTAGTCATATCCTTTATATAAGAGGCAAATTTCTACAAAAAAACATCATATTAAACTTAAAAAAAAATTAGTCACCGACATTTCCAAGAGAAATTTTTGAAAATTCCCAAATTTGAAGTATTCTTAGAACATAATTTTTCTTCTATAAAATGTAGTAAGTGATTGAAAAACATCAGTCAACACCTCACCCACAAGTTCCTAAAGAAAGAAATCTTATAAATTCTGATAAGTAGAAAAGAAGACCAGTGGACAGATTCATGCTGGGCCGTGTGTTCAGTTCACTTACAAGCTCAGTGCACCTGGATCAGAGCCTCAGAATTACGGGTTTCAGGAAACTCACGCTTATCTGCATTCCAAAGACCTTTGGCGCACTCAGGTGTAATCAGACCTGCAAGAGATGCAGGTCTGATTATATATCACAAGGGCCCTGATGTGGGCACAGTCACAGCTGCTCAAGGACAGAGGGCCCTGGTATAGTGTACATGTGTGGGGGGTGGAGATGACGAGAGGACCTGGCATGTGGACTGTAAGGGACCTGTGTGCCATGGCTGCAGCCAGCCTGTGAGGACAGGACAGATGGAAACCATAGAGGAAGGAGAAGGGTGAACAATTTGGAGATTCCTGCATTTCTTTTTCTCTGGCCTTTGCTCTTACAGCTCTTTTTGTAAGACCAGGGTCTAGTAAGAGACATCAGTATAGATTATGATCAGATCTTTTATATATTTTTTATCATTTTGTCTGCTTGATATACTAGTAACTAAAAGAGAAGTGATGAAATTTTTAATTATGATTGTGTTTGTCAACATCTGCCTAGAACCTCTTTTCTCATCAATACAGTGTCTCTGTTCAGTTCAGTTCAGTTGCTCAGTCATGTCCGACTCTTTGTGACCCCATGAATCGCAGCACGCCAGGCCTCCCTGTCCATCACCAACTCCCGGAGTTCACTCA
>SJYX01007154.1:89277-118193 GCA_006410675.1 Oreotragus oreotragus
GTGAACTCCGGGAGTTGGTGATGAACAGGGAGGCCTAGCATGCTGCGATTCATGGGGTCGCAAAGAGTCGGACACAACTGAGTGACTGAACTGAACTGAAGTATTCCATAATGTTTCTTCTTGTCATTGTGAGTTTCTGTGTTTATCTTCAGAAAACAACATTGGCCTAATAGTAACAATGGATTAAAAAGTAAATATAAATTATGGTTGACAAACTTTCTCATATATGCATATTTAATCTTCATATCTATCTTAATAGCGAAGCATTATTATTATACCCATTTTATAGGTTTAGAAAGAAATATTAAGAAATTTGAGAATATTTTATGAGTGGGCTGTAAAGGGGAGAACCAGGAATCAAAAAAATGTACCTTTTTCACTGAATATAACTGGTTTTCCAGTGATTCCAAATTAAAATGTGAAAACTGTTCACTTACAGTAGGTGAGAAATTCTGCGTCTCAAAAGGCAGATTTTGAAAACCAAAGATTAAAGATTAAAAGATAGAATTTAGAAACCCGAGTATTAAAGACAAAAATCAGAAAATAAAGGAATTACAATAGATGAAGTTTAAGGAAAGAAAGTAAGACAGGAACATTTGAGGTATAAAGTTCCTGGGCTAGTATCATAGAAAAATGAAGGATACTTAATGGAATATGAACACATTCATCAAGTTATAAACTAAAAATTAGTGCATATAATCTGACCAAGTTTATTATGCTTTTAGTACTTGCAAGAAAAATGTCTAGATAATTGAAAGACTGAATTTCTATGACAGTATGATAATTATGGGGAAAATGAAACTGAATAATTGAGATTTGGATTTGAGTTCAAAAGAATTCATTTGTCCTTACTATACCATAATTTATGATCTCCTTCAACACATATAATCTGAAAATGAGAGAAATCAGTCTGTGGTACTTAAAGTTAATCCAGTTTGCTGTGTTAGTGCTGTAGTTCCTCAGACCAGTATGGTACTCTCACTCTTGATTCATCTTTGACTCTCTGACTAATATTGGAATAATCAAGTGATCTTTGAAGCATTTTTAAGAGGGTTATATCAACATTGCCATCGAACTAGCCAAGATGTTTATTTTTATTCAGTTCAGTTCAGTTCAGTTGTTCAGTCGTGTCCGACTCTTTGCAGCCCCATGAACTGCAGCACGCCAGGCCTCCCTGTCCATCACCAGCTCCCGGAGTCCACCCAAACTCATGTCCATTGTGTCGGTGATGCCATCCAACCATCTCATCCTCTGTCATCCCCTTCTCCTCCTGCCTTCAATCTTTCTCAGGATCAGGTCTTTTCCAATGAGTTAGCTCTTCACATCAGGTGGCCAAAGTACTGGAGTTTCAGCTTCAACATCAGTCCCTCCAGTGAACACCCAGGATTGATCTCCTTTAGGATGGACTGGTTGGATCTCCTTGCAGTCCAAAGGACTCTCAAGAATCTTCTCCAACACCACAGTTCAAAAGCATCAATTCTTCGGCATTCAGCTTTCTTTGTAGTCCAACTCTCACATCCATACGTGACTACTGGAAAAACCATAGCCTTGACTAGATGGGCCTTTGCTGGCAAAGTAATGTCTGTGCTTTTTTAATATCCTGGCTAGGTTGGTCATAACTTTCCTTCCAAGGAGCAAGCATCTTTTAATTTCATGGCTGCAATCACCATCTGCAGGGATTTTGGAGCCCCAAAAAATAAAGTCTGACACTATTTCTCCATCTATTTGCCATGAAGTGATGGGACCAGATGCCATGATCTTAGTTTTCTGAATGTTGAGCTTTAAGCTAACTTTTTCACTCTCTTCTTTCTCTTTCAACAAGAGGCTCTTTAGTTCTTCTTCATTTTGTGCCATAAGGGTGGTGTCATCTGCATATCTGAGGTTATTGATATTTCTCCCAGCAGTCTTGATTCCAGCTTGTGCTTCCTCCAGCCCAGCATTTCTCATAAAGCATAGCAATTAACAGAAGGTAGAGGTACGACCGGAGAAGGCAATGGCACCCCACTCCAGTACTCTTGCCTGGGAAACTCCCATGGACAGAGGAGCCTGGTGGGCTATAGTCCATGGGGTCACTAAGAGTCGGATATGACTGAGCGCCTTCACTTTCACTTTTCAATTTCATGCATCGGAGAAGGAAATGGCAACCCACTCCGGTGTTCTTGCCTGGAGAATCCCAGGGACTGGGGAGCCTGATGGGCTGCCATCTATGAGGTCGCACAGAGTCGGACACGACTGAAATGACTTAGCAGCAGCAGCAGCAGAGGTAGGACCATGATCTCACTGACTTGCCATTGACCACCTTTTTAAGCCAAGACAGTCTCATCATAAGTTCAATTTCTAGTCAGAAGAGTTAACAAAATCAAGTAAAATACTATGTGCAAGCGATAGGTGGAAATATAGAGGAAAAGATTTCCTTCTGTGAAAATCATTGTTGGTCCAACCTCACAAATGGAAAAGTCACATAAAACTTTCATGTAGGTCATTATTATTAGATTTTAGTGCCCCATGTTCTCTCAAGAGTTTATTTTTCCTGATTCACTTCTTTTAAGTAGAAAATGGGATCTATAAACTGCTTTGCTTCTTTTAATTAGAAAATGGGATCTATTTCTTATTTTGCTATGCCTACCAGGGAACTCATAGCTAAACTTAGTCCAGAATATGCTCATCATTTCAGAAACCTGAAACTTGATGCAGTCTCACCCTCTTTGCAGCTGTGATTGTTTATATTAATTTATTAATGTATAAATTTGAATATTTGTGTGCTGATAGTTAAGTCGCTAACTCAGTCGTGTCCAACTCTTTGTGACCCCATGAACTATAGCTCACCAGGCTCCTCCATTCATGGGATTTTCCAGGCAAGAATACTGGAGTAGGTTGCCATTTCCTTCTCCAGGGGATCTTCCCGACCCAGGGATCAAACCCAGGTCTCCTGCATTGCAGGCAGACGCTTTAACCTTTGAGCCACCAGGGAAGCCCTGTGTGCTGATAGTTATGTTCTTTTTTATCTGTGAAATGAAAGTAAAATGAAAGATGGATGGGAGAAAAACATTTAGGAGAAAGATTTTCAACCAAGAGCACTGAAAAAGGAAAGATTTTTCTTTATTTGTGCTCAATTAACCAGAATTCCCCCTCACACACTTAGCCATTTCATTTAAATGAGACTGTTAGTATTGTGTGTATGTGTCCATGTGTGTGCGTGTGTGTATGTCTGTGCACACGCTGAGTCATGTCTGACTGTTTTGTGGCCTCACAGACTGGAGTCCACCAGGCTTCTCTGTCCATAGAATTTTCCAGGCAAAAATAGTGGAGTGAGTTGCCATTTCCTATTCCAGGGGATCTTCCCGACCCAGAAATTGAACCTGTGTCTCTTGCGTTGGGAGGGAGATTCTTTACCACTGAGCCCATAGTGATACTTAAAGATAAGCATTGTGAGAAAACTGAAAATACACATTCATGTGTGGAACAAAAGGAGTGATGGAAAGGGAGGTTGGGAAGACTGAACCTGATCAAAGCCTGTGACTTAAAAAAGACTGTTTGATTTTATTTATTTGGCTGCATTGGGTCTTAGTTGTGGCACACAGGCTCTTCACTGCCTCAGGTCAGCTGTTTTGTTGTGGTGCACAGAATTGCTGGTTGTGGCACGGCGGCTCCACAGCACACAGGCTTAGTAACTGCAGCACACAGGTTTGGTTGCTCTTCAGCATGTGGGACCTCAGTTCTCCAGCAAGGGATTGGACCCACATCCCCTGCATTGCAAGACGGATTCTTAACCACTGGGTCACCAGAAGTCCCTGTGACTTTTATTAACGGTTCAAAGGAAACTGTTGTCAAAATTAAGGTAAGCACTGCTCAAAGTAGAAAAAGCCAGCTACGCCCCTCTGTCTTCGAGCCGCCAAAAACACAAAGAGAATTGAAAAATAAAGTTAGGGGTTGAGGAAGAGGGAAAAGGTACCTGTATTATACAGGTGTATGTGGAGGACATCCTTCTTAGTTACAATTTTCTGAGACATTTAAGGTCTAAGACTGAGACTCTAAGATCTTTGCATTTCCGGGTCTTTTTAATGTTTCTGTTTTCTTCAGGGCATCAAAAAGGAAATGCCTAGGATACTTAACATTTCATGACAGAAAGAGAATCCATTTCCACTGTGAATCCACCTGCAATGCGGGAGACCTGGGTTCAATCCCTGGGTTGGGAAGATCCCCTGGAGAAGGGAAAGGCTACCCACTCCAGTACTCTGACCTGGAGAGTTCCACGAACTGTATAATCCATGGGGTCACAGAGTCAGACACGACTGAGCGACTTTCACTTCACTTCACTTCTTTGGACTGGAAGTGAGTCTGGCTTCTTTCTTTATCTGGGGGTCCCTGCAACATTCTCCCTTCCAGTAACTCCAGAGTTTAATTGCAAGGGGACTGTTAGCAACAGAAAGAGGCCAAGAGAATAAGTGAGCATCTAGGCTAGTACTTCTCTTCCCCAGAGAGTACTGAAACATTCGCTTCTCTGGGCGTTTCTCAATGCCTGTGGTGTGGCGATAGTGCTGTTTTGTTTTTATTTCCTCCTGGATCTCAGTTTGCAGACTTGCATCTTTCTGAACACCAGTAACTATTTATTCATAAGCCTCAAGCAACTGGGGTTTGTATGTGGAGGTAAGTGGAACTGGTGCTGAACACATAAACTGATTTGTACCTGTAATTTACATTTATTCTCTGGGTACATTTGACGCTGTACCTGTAATTTACATTTATTCTCTGGGTACATTTGACGCTAATACTGCGACTGCACTGCCATGCTGAAGATTAACTATATAAACATTTTCGCTGACTTTGCGAGTGGCCATGTTGATTGTTTTACTTGATTTTCTAAGCTTGGTGCTTAATAGCAAGATGGAAAACATATCTTGGTTTTGCTCAGCATCTTCATAGATTAACTGCCCCAGACCAATCTCACCTAATAAGCACTTGGGGAAAGGTTTATGCTAGCTTTAGTGTGAGGGAAGAAGTAGAAGTTAGCTCAGTTCTTGAAATTTTGCAAACATCTGTATATGAGCAAGATTCCCCAGAATAAAATAAGCATTGAGCTTCTAAAGTGAATATGAAATGAATATAAATGTGCTTCACATGAGTAAGAAATAGAAATTTGTATCAGTCTTTTTGCTTAACCAGTATTAGCCTAGACCCCAGACACCTTGAGCTGGTGAAAGCTAGGCTCAGCAGCTCTATTTTTCTTTGTAAAACAGGGATGAGTGTAGTAGCACCCAGTGCCCAGTGGACTACTCACACGGGCATTCCTAAATATGTGCTAGAGATGCAGTGTAGGGGCCCAGTTCAAGTCATACAAAGTCAGAAACACTGAGAGAGCCTGTGTATATCCAGGTATGGTTTAGAAGGCACTTTACTCTCCCTTGAGATTATAGAAAAATACTAAGGGACTTACACGGACCCAACAGTTCTCACCAGAGTGCCCTCTAATTGTCAGCACATCATGGTCACTACTGTAGGACTCATTGTCCAGGCCCACGTGTGGACTTAAAGACGGCAGCTCAGGTTCTTCCCCAAGGACTGGCGTGGGAGCTCTTTGACAAGGTTCCAAAAACCCCAGGGCCTGAAATCTCAGGACTTTGGCATCCACAGCTCCTTCCCAGAAGTCTTGTTCTTAGGAGTAGAGTGAGCCCCCAGACCCCTTCAAAATCTCCATCACTACTGTATAAACCAGCCCCAGCCTACCTCCTTGAGCATCCTCACCCACATAAATCGTATGTCTAGTTTGGGTGGTAACTGCTGTTTTCATTTCTGAAAAACAAATTCAAACTTAATGAACTACTACAGCAAGAAAACTCAAATTTGGCAAACAAAGCCTTATAACCTTTGTGCCGTGGGCCTAAAGAAAAGTAGCCCGCGTTTTTCCAAGTCCCATAAGTGCGCCAAAGGAAAGCACAATTTACTATTTTCAGAAATGTTCCTGCCTCACTCGTATCTGAATTCACTTTCCTACTTTCCTATTATGGGAACAGGTAGGGGAAACCACAGGAATACTCCAGTATCCTAGAGTTATCATCAGCAGGGAGCAGTTCCTTCCCAGTGGCTTGAGGAATCTAGGAGAGGAGCATTTCTAGAGACTTCAAGATGAAGCAGCTGTGCAGAAAGGGATGCTTTATACCCATTTAGTTGAGGGATGATGCTGGGAGGAACTGGGGGAAACAAGTGCCTGACCTGCCTCTCTCTCATGCCTCCACTCTCACACTGGAACCCAGAAAAGGCAAGGGGACCCACTGGCATGGTCCACATTGGGTGACCTCAGGATGGGTGCAGAGATGGGTGGAGAAGGTACAAAGGGCAAAATGAGAGACGCCCAGCATTCTTTCCACTTTGATCTTTTTTTCATTTCAGTTGACATTCATTGAGTATTAATTAACCATGGGCGTTAACTATACCAGACATTTCATATCCATTATCGAGTTTAACCCTCAAAGCAGATCTCTGGGATAGACAAGATTGTTTTAGAGGTGAGAAATTAGAGGCATTTGATTTGAAAGGTCATTTCATCATCAGGACACTCACTCTATCTATGGAACAAGCAGAGCAAACAGCAACACTTTAGCTTCTGTTTGCCAGTGACACGGCTAATCATCTAGGTCTACACTCGGAACTGGTGAAAGTGAAGTCACTCAATTGTGTCCAACTCTTTGCGACCCCATGGACTGTAGCCTACCAGGCTCCTCCATCCGTGGGATTTTCCAGACAAGAGTACTGGAGTGGAGTGTGTTATTTTTTTGTTTATCAGCTGTCGTTACAGGAGCTCAAAGCTAGCAGACAGGGACACTTCACTTTCTCTCTTTAGCCCTTATTTAAAAAGACTGATGCTGAGAGGGATTGAGGGCAGGAGGAGAAGGGGATGGCCGAGGATGAGATGGCTGGATGGCATCACGGACTCGATGGACGTGAGTCTGAGTGAACTCCGGGAGATGGTGATGGACAGGGAGGCCTGGCGTGCTGCGATTCATGGGGTCGCAAAGAGTCGGACACGACTGGGTGACTGAACTGAACTGAACTGATTTTACTTATATATTTCCTTCTTGTAAACTTTTTTTCAGGGTATAACATGCATGCGGAAAATACTCATATATAAATGCACGGCCCAGTGAAATTTCATAAAGTCATTTAGTGTGTAACAGCTGAACAAAGAAATGAACAGCCCCAATCCTAGGAGTATGGGCCCTCTTCTAGTACCTGGCCCTCTCCTGCTATTCTGATTCCTAATCAGTGTACCTTGCCATGTTTTTAGTATTCATTGGGATGTAACAAGGAAGTGAATGTACTTATTTTATACTTGGTGAAGATTTGCTAATATTTATTGTGCTAGATCAGGGAACACAAACTATGGCCTACAGGCCACATACAGCCCACCATCTATAAAGTTGTATTGGAACAAAACCAATATCCCCACCTTGGCATAATTCTGTTTTTGTGTTTCCCTGACAGGGACAATATGGATCCTCTGAAATTATGCTGGATGTGTGTGTGAGCAGCCTTCCAAGAATCATTGTCTAACATCCTGTATCCCTGATTAGGGGAGCTAATCCAGAAGACCACAGCTGAGTCGCTGTGCAAAGCTGCCTCCCAGCATTATTGCCCATGTCTGCTTAATAACCGGAAGGTGCCTTATCTGGCACCTTTACCTTTAACCTGGAGGCCCAGACATCCCTCTCTTTCACTACCCAGTGACTTCTCCTGCCTCTCCTCTCGTGACTGTGAATTATTTGTCCTTGTGAACCTGGCTGCCACGTATGAGTCTGACCGAAGATGGAGAGGAGACCTAGGCTAGAGTGGCAGGTGCAACCTTCCAGGGAGTGTGGTAGGTTCAGTTTTTTTTTTTTTTTTAACTTTTTAAATATAAATTTATTTATTTTAATTGGAGGTGAATTACTTTACAATATAATTAACTTTTATATTTTCTAACTATAAAAACAAAATTTCCGAATATAAAAAATTATAAAATCTTAATATGAAACTTTCTTAGAAATTTTATCCCATAATGTCTGATAACATTGCCAGAAAAATGATAAAGTTGCTGGGAAAGAGTTTATTTATTTTTTGCCTCTGGAGAGTTTGCAAAGAGTGAGTTTTGGGTTTGTAAGGGAAGGAGGAAACCTTCAGTGACTTTTCCCCTTTTTGGTCTAGAATTGCATGGTAGTCCAGGTATGGGGGAACCACACCTGGGCCTTCAGTGAGGGCAGAGGCGCTGCCTTAAAGGCCTCTAGGCCAGCCAGGGGCTAACTTTTGGGTTTTGTGCTTTGATTAGTTGGAATGTTCTTCTTTTCCTTCATTATTTCCTTTTAAATATTTTATTGAAGAGAAGGGTATCATACCCAAGCCAGTATTTCAGTTCCCATGTGTTGGGTTTGCAGCTCTGAGAGGTTCATGTTTAGTGTTGTTTATTGGAACAGACATCTTCAAACCATCCCTAATCACAGGATGGTAGCCGTTTGAGCTTTGCATGGTCTCAGCACATCTGTAGGAGCAGAACACGGCCTTGCCCTTCTGAGCTGCCTGCTGAAAGAGAAAACTTTGAAAAGTTTTCTTGGATTTTTGTCTCTTTCTGAATAAGAGGTCTCAGAAAAACTGTCAAGAGAGGTGGAAATTTGTAGACTTCTTTATAGAAACTTAGTTTACAGAAACTAGAGTTTCTTTCAACCAGGGTGACAAAACCTCCAGGCAAACTTCCACACACATTACTCCAGCCCATGTCAGACATCAAGTCAATCAGTGCACCCCTTTCTGCTGAGCTTAGACACGGCCTCAGACTCATTCTTAACACTGTATTTCTGGTAACTATTATCAGGAAATAAAGCACAAACTTAAACAGGTTTGCCGTTCCCAATTTAACTGATAACTTACAGTAGAGAGCATATTGTGAATGATAACGAGGATAATAGATAACATGCACTGAGAATTTGTTACTATTGTGCCAGACAGTATTCTATATGCTCAACATGGATTCACTTATTTAGTGTAAACCACATGGGTACAAAGTTTGTTTGGATTATTGTTGCATCATCAGTGCCTGCATGAGTCTCTGAAACATAGTTGATACTTAGTAAATCCTTGTTATTTAAACGGATTCTAAAAATAATAGTTATTATTCTCATATTACAGATGAGCAAGTTGAGTTTAAATAACTCTCCTAAGCTAATTAGGGCAGAAGCCACAATATGACATTGCTTCAGTAATTTATTCAAACTTTTAACCACATTGCTCTACTGCTTCTCACAGCAGCTGTCTATGACCTCTACTTTTATGTATTAATATTTATCTGCTGTGACCTCTACTCTTATTTATTAATATTTATTAATATCCAGTATATTGGTTGTTCAGTCTCGGTGCTTCTTTGCATTCTTCTTGTTTCGATCCCTTTTAATATTTTAGGGAGTTATTTTTCTCTGAAAATAAAGGGAAAACTAAGAGTTGACATCCAAGTGTCTATGAGATTTAGCAAAAAGACTAGTGAGGCAACCAGGTCAGGTGGAGACACAGGGCTGTGGAGAGCACACGCCCTCTGGGCAGCCACTGCTTAGCCCCAGCAATTATAGCTGTAGGGAATCAAGGCCAGTATTGCCAGATCTTCCCAGTTTTCAGCGGAACTAGGAAATCTGAACTTGCATATGAAAATATCCAGTGAAAATATCGATCTGAAAAATCCCACGTATAAAATGCTGACAAGCAAGGCAATTACAAAAACAAAATAAACACAACACCACAAGCCTGAATTTCTCTGTGGGATAAGTCTAGCCCATGTATCTATAGTTTACAGCCTGTGAAAGAGGATGAAATTGAACTTAGATACTGATCTTTTCGTAATTGTTGTTGTTCAGTCACTAAGTCGTGTCCGACTCTTTGCAACCACATGGACTGCAGACTGCCAGGCCTCCCCGTCCTTTACTATCTCCCGGAGTGTGCTCAAACTCATGTCCATTGAGCCGGCGATGCTATCTAACCGTCTCATCCTCTGTTGCCTGCATCTCCTCTTGCCCTCAATCTTCCCCAGCATCAGGGTATTTTCCAGTGAGTTGGCTCTTCGCATCAGGTGGCCCAAGTATTGGTGATTCAGCTTTAGCATCAGTCTTTTTGATGTATATTCTAAGTTGATTTCCTTTAGGACTGACTGGTTTGATCTCCTTGCAATCTGAGGGACTCTCAAGAGTCTTCTCCAGCACCACAATTTGAAAGCATCGATTCTTCAGCGCTCAGCCATCTTTATGGTCCAAAGCTCACATCCATACACGACTGCTGGAAAAACAATANATTGAAGAGAAGGGTATCATACCCAAGCCAGTATTTCAGTTCCCATGTGTTGGGTTTGCAGCTCTGAGAGGTTCATGTTTAGTGTTGTTTATTGGAACAGACATCTTCAAACCATCCCTAATCACAGGATGGTAGCCGTTTGAGCTTTGCATGGTCTCAGCACATCTGTAGGAGCAGAACATGGCCTTGCCCTTCTGAGCTGCCTGCTGAAAGAGAAAACTTTGAAAAGTTTTCTTGGATTTTTGTCTCTTTCTGAATAAGAGGTCTCAGAAAAACTGTCAAGAGAGGTGGAAATTTGTAGACTTCTTTATAGAAACTTAGTTTACAGAAACTAGAGTTTCTTTCAACCAGGGTGACAAAACCTCCAGGCAAACTTCCACACACATTACTCCAGCCCATGTCAGACATCAAGTCAATCAGTGCACCCCTTTCTGCTGAGCTTAGACACGGCCTCAGACTCATTCTTAACACTGTATTTCTGGTAACTATTATCAGGAAATAAAGCACAAACTTAAACAGGTTTGCCGTTCCCAATTTAACTGATAACTTACAGTAGAGAGCATATTGTGAATGATAACGAGGATAATAGATAACATGCACTGAGAATTTGTTACTATTGTGCCAGACAGTATTCTATATGCTCAACATGGATTCACTTATTTAGTGTAAACCACATGGGTACAAAGTTTGTTTGGATTATTGTTGCATCATCAGTGCCTGCATGAGTCTCTGAAACATAGTTGATACTTAGTAAATCCTTGTTATTTAAACGGATTCTAAAAATAATAGTTATTATTCTCATATTACAGATGAGCAAGTTGAGTTTAAATAACTCTCCTAAGCTAATTAGGGCAGAAGCCACAATATGACATTGCTTCAGTAATTTATTCAAACTTTTAACCACATTGCTCTACTGCTTCTCACAGCAGCTGTCTATGACCTCTACTTTTATGTATTAATATTTATCTGCTGTGACCTCTACTCTTATTTATTAATATTTATTAATATCCAGTATATTGGTTGTTCAGTCTCGGTGCTTCTTTGCATTCTTCTTGTTTCGATCCCTTTTAATATTTTAGGGAGTTATTTTTCTCTGAAAATAAAGGGAAAACTAAGAGTTGACATCCAAGTGTCTATGAGATTTAGCAAAAAGACTAGTGAGGCAACCAGGTCAGGTGGAGACACAGGGCTGTGGAGAGCACACGCCCTCTGGGCAGCCACTGCTTAGCCCCAGCAATTATAGCTGTAGGGAATCAAGGCCAGTATTGCCAGATCTTCCCAGTTTTCAGCGGAACTAGGAAATCTGAACTTGCATATGAAAATATCCAGTGAAAATATCGATCTGAAAAATCCCACGTATAAAATGCTGACAAGCAAGGCAATTACAAAAACAAAATAAACACAACACCACAAGCCTGAATTTCTCTGTAGGCTAAGTCTAGCCCATGTATCTATAGTTTACAGCCTGTGAAAGAGGATGAAATTGAACTTAGATACTGATCTTTTCGTAATTGTTGTTGTTCAGTCACTAAGTCGTGTCCGACTCTTTGCAACCACATGGACTGCAGACTGCCAGGCCTCCCCGTCCTTTACTATCTCCCGGAGTGTGCTCAAACTCATGTCCATTGAGCCGGCGATGCTATCTAACCATCTCATCCTCTGTTGCCTGCATCTCCTCTTGCCCTCAATCTTCCCCAGCATCAGGGTATTTTCCAGTGAGTTGGCTCTTCGCATCAGGTGGCCCAAGTATTGGTGATTCAGCTTTAGCATCAGTCTTTTTGATGTATATTCTAAGTTGATTTCCTTTAGGACTGACTGGTTTGATCTCCTTGCAATCTGAGGGACTCTCAAGAGTCTTCTCCAGCACCACAATTTGAAAGCATCGATTCTTCAGCGCTCAGCCATCTTTATGGTCCAAAGCTCACATCCATACACGACTGCTGGAAAAACAATAGCTTTGACTATGTGGACCTTTTTCGGCAAAGTGATATCTCTGCTTTCTCATATCCTGTCTAGGTTTGTCACAGTTTTCCTTCCAAGGAGCACGTGTGTTTTAATTTCATGGCAGCAGTCACTGCTCACAGTGTTTTTGGAGCTCAAGAAAAGAAAATCTGTCACTGCTTCCACTTTTTCCCCATCTGTTTGCCATGAAGTGATGGGACCAGATGCCATGATCTTAGTTCTTTGAATGTTAAGTTTTAAGCCATCTTTTTCACTCTCCTCTTTCATCCTCATTAAGAGGCTGTTTCGGGGAAGGCAATGGCACCCCACCCCAGTACTCTTGCCTGGAAAATCCAATGGACGGAGTAGCCTGGTGGGCTGCAGTCCATGGGGTCGCTAACAGTCGGACAGACTGAGCGACTTCACTTTCACTTTTCTCTTTCATGCATTGGGGAAGGAAATGGCAACCCACTCCAGTGTTCTTGCCTGGAGAATCCCAGGGATGGGGGAGCCTGGTGGGCTGCTGTCTATGGGGTCACACAGAGTCAGACACGACTGAAGTGACTTAGCAGCAGCAGCAGCAGCAAGAGGCTCTTTAGTTTGTTCCTCCTCACTTTCTGCCATTAGAATGATATCATCTGCTTTTCTGATGTTGTTGATATTTCTCCCAGCAATCTTAATTTAGCTTGCGTTTCATCCATCCTGGCATTTCACATGATGTACTCTGCATGTAAGTTAACTAAGTGAGCTGACAATATACAGCCTTATCATACTCCTTTCCCAATTTTGAACCAGTCCATTGTTCCATGTCTGGTTCCAGCTGTTGCTTCTTGACCCACATATAGGTTTTTCAGGAGACAGGTAAGGGGGTCTGGTATTCCCATCTCATTAAGAATTTTCCACAGTTTGTTGTGGTCCACACAGTCAGAGGCTTTAGTGTAGTCAATGTAGATGTTTTCCTGGAATTCCTTTGCTTTCTTTATGATCCAACGGATGTTGGCAATTTGATCTCTGGTTCTTCTGCCTTTTCTAAACCCAGCTTGTACATATGGAAGTTTTCAGTTCACATACCATTGAAGCCTTGCTTGAAGGATTTTGAGCATTTCCTTGCTAGCATGTAAAATGAGTATAGTTATGTGGTAGTTTGAACATCCTTGGTACTGCCCTTCTTTCTTCTTTGTAATTCTGCTTGTTTTTTTTTTAAAGAACATGGTGGATATTGTCACTGTTTGTTATGATTTTAGACTTGGAGTTTCTGGGAACAAGAACTGCAAAAAAGTATTCAGCTCAATACTTTTGTGCAGTGCTTCATATTTTTCAGTTCACTTCTATGTGCACACTTGAATCTCCCTGAAAATCATTTTGGTGGTTCAATTATTTGGTTGGTATTAAGCCGTAGGAGTCAAAATTCATATCTTGCCCTCTCAGTTTCCTCCAGCAACACAAACCCTGAATGGGAATGACTAACCCTGAACATTCACAGTTCTTCATGGACTGTATAGTCCATGAAATTCTCCAGGCCAGAATACTGGAGTGGGTAGCCATTTCCTTCTCCAGGGGATCTTCCCAACCCAGGGATCTAACTCAGGTCTCCTGCATAGCAGGCAGATTCCTTGCCAGCTGAGCTACCAGGGAAGCCCATAGTTCTTCCAGGCCTGTTCTTTTTCATCTCATATCTAATCAAGAGGTAGAAGACTATGTTAAGACACAGAGCTCTTGTCCCATCTCTGATGAATATTCAGAAAGGACAGAAAGAGGACAGTTGTTTGAGGATGTCTGTGTGATTGCTAAAGCATCTTATTCTTGGCAGATCGAGATGTTTGATTTACATTTGGTCTTACCAAAATCATCTCTAATCACAAAAACCTGCGCCTAGCAAAGTCCAAAGAAATAATGTAATTGTGGCCTAATCATTGTGTACATTCCTAACCACATAGCTAATGACTGGTAGGTTTGGGATTTCGCTCCTCCAAGTGTAGCTAACTGCCAGACAGAGCTGAAATGGGGCATGTTTGCCATTTTCCTTGGAAACGATTTTAAATTAAGCAGATTTGGAAATCATCACATGGAGGAAAATTTTTCTGATTGTTGGGTCTGTGCAGGCTTCTGGAATGTCAGTTCCATGCACAAAGGGCTCTTGGTATTTGATGCCTTTCTGCCAGGTTGTGTATTTGACAGCTGTTCTGGGATATCTTTTCCCAGTTACTGACCTGCCCACTGTCATAAAGCCAATTAAAATCTCAGGCAATTAATGTTATTTTCCTCAAGTGCTCCTGGAAATACTTATTTCATGTGGTACTCTGGCATGACATCTGTGACTTCTGGAAATACAAGCACAAGAAAGCAAACAAGCCGGGCTATATGTGTCCTGTGCTCCATTAAGTTATGAAGAATATGAAAACAGAGCATAGTTGCTGCATGCAGAGATGTCCATGGAGCACTTTATGTCTCAGGATTCCTACAAATGAAGATACGTGCCCAATGCAAAATTTGGATAAACCCTAGCAGGTGAGAGGTATGCTGAACTGCAGTATGTTCACATATGTTCTGCAAAGTATTTATTATGAAGAATATGAAAACAGAGCATAGTTGCTGCATGCAGAGATGTCCATGGAGCACTTTATGTCTCAGGATTCCTACAAATGAAGATACGTGCCCAATGCAAAATTTGGATAAACCCTAGCAGGTGAGAGGTATGCTGAACTGCAGTATGTTCACATATGTTCTGCAAAGTATTTAAGAAAATTTGTGAATTGTAACACATTCAGAATGGGGCTCCACAACTAGTACTTTATACTAATTTGCCATATAGAAGGATATTAACATACTTGAAAAGCAAAGAAAACGCTAATACTTTAAGAAGGGTTGGCGAAAAAGGGCTATTGGGTCTAGACAGAGAAAACTTTCAGGACGGGGAAGTTATCCTCCAGTAGGTACAATGAACTCTCCATGAGAAAGCTTGTCTTAGTCCCTGGTGTACTCTCAGGGATTCCTTGTAACCCCTAGCTGAGAAGACTTCCCCTGGAGCATTGTTGTTCAGTTGCTCAGTCATGTCAAACTCCTTGCGACCCTGTGGACTTCAGCACACCAGGCTTCCCTCTCCCTTACCATCTCCCTGAGTTTGCCCAAGTTCTTGTCCATTGAATCGATGACGCCATCCAACCATCTCATGCTCTGTCGCCATCTTCTCGTTCTGCCTTCTCTTTTTCCCAGCGTCAGGTCTTTTCCAATGAATTGGCTCTTTGCATCAGGTAGCCAAAGTATTGGAGCTTCACCTTCAACATCAGTCCTTCTAGTGAATATTCAGGGTTGATTTCCTTTAGGATTGACTGGTTTGATCTCCTTGCTGTCCAAGGGACTCTGAAGAGTTCTCCAGCACCAGTTTGAAAGCATCAATTCTTCAGTGTTCTGCCTTCTTTGTGGGCCATCTGTCACTCCCTAGAGCATAGGAAGTGCTTAATACAGATTTTTCAATGAGTTGAAAAGGTTAATGAGTACAAGCTATTTATAAAAAGATGAACACATGAACAAAGCTATTACATACAATGGGTTGCTTTGTGAGATAAGATCTCTGTTATTTACTTAAGCTAGGGCTGTAAACAGATTGGCTTGTGGACCATCACTTATATATGGATGGATATGACTTGCCCATTCAGTGTTTTCTTTAAGTCTGGTGTTTCTAAAAAATTTTTGAGGTGATTGTGCTGTTTGTTTTTTTTTTTTCCTATCTCTGTCTCTCTGCCTGTCTCCTCTCTCTCTCTCTCTCCCTCCCTCTCTCTCTCTCTCACACACACACACACACACACACAGAGTACCCACCATTCTGCATTTCAGTAATTGGTGATATTTCTCCTCACCTTCAAAGACAGGCGTAGTTTTCAGTTTTCCTTAGACCCCGCTTCTCCCTGTTACTCTAGAGTTCGTTCCTTCTCAGTCACTGATCTTACGTTCCTTGCCCCTGAAGGCAGCTGAGCCTGCTGCCCTCGGCTAAAGCATCTGTAGTGGCTCGCCGTCTCCTGGCTATGGAAACCGTGGTTCTTGTGTTAAGGAGAATGGACCAAACTTTTTCCTCCAGGATGCCTAGGTTCACTGTTGAATGGGATAAAAACAGCACTGGTGTGGTGTCAACCAACACACAAACACTTCCCTTCAAGACAACTGATCTGTCAAAAGGAGCATTGCCTCTGTCACAAAATTCCCAGGCCAGTAGAGGTCCAGAGTGCCCCAAGTGTCCTCAAGATTCAAGGTGATTAGCTAAAATTCCATCTTCAACCATTCCATGCCCCTGTCCTTTCTCATCCTCATTGGTTTTCATCCACCTGCACACACGGATCCATCCATCCAGGGTCAGTGCCAGGGGCTGGAGGAAGTAAAGGTGGGCCACTCAGGGAAATGAGTGATGTCACTAGTCAGTGACATCAACATCAGGAAGAGCTGAGCTGAGCAAGTTTACAGGGAGCTGGGAGCAGGGACTTGTTTGGATTTAGAGGTTGCCATGGTTGTACTAAATGCTAATCACTTTTCATCACACTGGCTAATGGGTGTAGAATTTTTGGCTCCAGTTCCTTTCAGCTATTCCTGGCCAGCTCTTAAGACAGCTGCAGAGTTCCAGCTCCAGCTGTGCCCCTTCCTCTTTGCTCCCTTTAAAGAACATGAATTATCTTTAGATGTGGTAGCCTAAAATATAGGCAGTGATTCACAGGAAAGCTGGAGACACAGCAAGAGTGAAGAGCAAACCACCTGCTTAGGATTCAAGGTCCAGTTGTTGACAGCACACCTAGTCAGGTCAGATTGGTGCTACAACATTGCACATAAGTGCCTCTGGTATCTTAAAGATGCTGTATAACCATATTGGGAAAGGTCGAATTGTCATTATTACTCATTGGAGAATGGGAGACTGAGCTTTTGAGGGTGGATCTAATCTATATTCACCTAACGCGTGCTAAATAAATACCAGCAAGGCTGGATAGCATGTTGGCCTGCAGTCACGCTGTCAGAAGGTTTGTGTTTCCACTATTGCTCAGGTGCCATAAGCCAGCAAAAGAATGGTGTCCTTGGGCCACACATGTTTTGGTCCCAGAGTCAGTGTCCAATATGTCAGGCCATCAAGGCAGATGGCGAGCAGGACATTGTTTCTGAACTTTTGGAAAATATACCACTTGAGAGTCCAGCTGGGGAAATGCCTGAAATTGGAAAATAATGTAATAGAATATTTGATTTGCCACCAAAGACCTGAGCTGGGAAGACTGCCACCTTGAAATGAGAGGACAGCTTGGCTGACTTCAGTCTTTCAGCTCTCCTTAGTTACTATCTATTGGTGGGCTGTGTCTTGAACTCCCAGTGGGGCCCTAAAGTGCCCATTTTACCCCTCTCTCACCCAAACAGTGCACATGCTCAGGCACACATTCCAGATGAGGTCTGGAGCAACATTCACAAACAAGTAGCACCAACCTAAGAACAAAGGTCAAGGCCAGTGATCCCTGAATGATTCTGCAAAGGACCTGTAGGTGGCCATCAGAGTGGATGACTTGGTAAATGAGATGTCATTTTCACTTAACCTAATTTGCTTTTTCTCCATGCTGCCAGCTACTGGCTGGCCCTCTCTGAAGCCAAGTTGTTTTTTTTGTGATTCACCAGCCTTTCTGAATCCAAATACCTCCATCCTCCAAGGCTAGCCTCACTGAGCCACTAACTTGAAAGGGTCCACTCACACTCAGGGTAAAGAATCTTGTCATTCCTCCTTTCCTTAGTATTCGCTGAACTTCTCAGTATGCACCTTACCTATGGAAAGCTGCTTACTTTAAACACCTACAAATCTCTTTTCCCTGCTTGGCTAAGTGAGTACCCTTGGCAAATTTGAAATTCTTGAGCATTGCTAGTTCCAAAAGCACCCTTCAGCCAATATCAGATGGGGTGGTTGTTGTTCAGTCACGCAGTCACGTCCAACTCTCTGTGACCCCATGGGTTGTATCATGCCAGGCTTCCCTGTCCTTCACCATCTCCCGGAGTTTGCTCAAACTCATGTCCGTTGAGTGAGTGATGTCATCCAACCATCTCATCCTCTGTCGTCTCCTTCTCCTCCTGCCTTCAGTCTTTCCCAGCATCAGGGTGTTTTCCTACGAGTTGGCTCTTTGCATCAGGTGGCCAAAGTATTGGAGCTTCAGCTTTAGCATAAGTCCTTCCAGTGAATATTCAGAGCTGACTTCCTTAAAGGCTGACTGGTTTGATCTCCTGACTGTGCAAGGGACTTTCAAGAGTCTTCTCCAGCACCACAGTTCAAAGACATCAATTCTTTGGTGCTCAGCCTTTTTTATTGTCCAGCTTTCATGTCCATATGTGACTACTGGAAAAACCACAGCTTTGACTATGCAAATCCCTATAGTCAAAGTAATGTCTCTGCTTTTTAATATGCTGTCTAGGTTTGTCATTGCTTTTCTTCCAGTGAACAAGCTCTTTTAATTTCATGGCTGCAGTCACCATCCACAGTGATTTTGGAAACCAAGAAAATAAAGTCTGTCACTGATTCCATTGTTTCCCCATCTATTTGTCATATCTCCTAGTTTATAAATTTTGCATTAAAATTTTTCTTTTCAATTAGGTAGTGATATTTTTCTATCTTCAACTGGTCCCTTATTTGAGAGAGCCCAGAATTAAGAACATCTTTCAGTTTCATTTGGCCTCCAGCAGTTAGATGCGTTGAATGGCTCTTTCAAATTGGAAGGAAAAAAGAAAAAAAAGTTTGGTTCACTTTTTGAAACCCTGAACTAATTTCATAACCCCATGTCATATGAGGAGCCCATGACGGATCCACATTTCCCAGGCTTTGCAACTCTACTTCTCAGTGACAAAGGTGGTTAAAAATTGATACTGTCACTCCAGAGAACGGATTTCATTTTTTCTCCCAGCTCTGGTTTGCTTCAAGGTTGAGGAAATTGTTGGGATGGATAGAAAAAGATCCAAAGCAGCTTCTTAGCCCCTGGGATTTGGATAAATAGAAAAGTGTTCATAGCAAACTTAGCTAGAAGTGTGGTGGCATTTTGTGCCCCAAGACTGTATCTTAGAGCTAGTGGGATGTAGAGTGGACAGTATGGGGGTATCAGGCCTTTGAAACACCTGCATTGTCCCCTCTTGTTTATTTGTGAAGGAAGCAGTGCTGCCCAGGGTTTACACATGCAGATTTTAAAGGCTGGCTGCCTAGTAAAATCCTGACACAGGTATTTTTTTGTGATCTTGGTCAAATTACTTCACATACCTCAATTTCCTCATCTATAAAATGGGGACAGTAATAGAACCAATATCATAAAAGGCAGTTGTGAGGACTGAATGAGTTAGTACATAGGAAGTGCTTACCTGACTACCTGGTGCCTTGTCTGGAGCTGCCATGACATGATGGTGGTGGTGATGAAGATGATAATGGTGGTAAATGCTAGAAGAGATAAAGGTCAAGAGCACTTACTAAATACTGTGCTTTCCAAATCTCATTTAATCCTATAAAGTAAGACGGCTTTCATTTTGCAGATGAGGAAGCTGAGGCTTAAACAGGTTAGGCTCTAGATCAGTCAGCCCACGGCAGATCCCATTAGGGTTAGGGACTGCACATGTCTCCCTAGCACCGGGTAGTTGCAGTGCTTCCACGTCACAGGTCTTCTTCTATGCCCTGTCTGCCTTTCCACGCCAAGCTCCTGCAAGTTTTCTTGAGAGCAGAGAGTCCCTGATGGTGATCACCCCCACCTCACTCAGGACCTCACTCCGTGCTGGCCCCTTTGCTTGGGAAGTTCCTTCTCCTCCTCCTCACCTAATTAATTTCTCATCAAGTTATTTCCCAGATGACACTGTTTACGATGATAGAATTTGTTAGGGTATCTCCTTCCCAATCCTGGTCCCTGGTGTGAGCTGGTCTCCCTGTTAGAAGGCTTGCCTTTTCCTAATTCTTACCAGTTCACTCATGACTCGGCGAGTCCACAGGGCAAATACGCTGGAAACAGAGCCTTTTCCTATGCACATGACATTTGCAGATGGCATGGCCGTGTCCTGACTTCTTGCCTCAGACCTTCCCCTGTTATGAGATCTCACAGCACTGCTGACAAGTTTTCCAATTTTTTATTGTAAAAAAATCCAGGCACATAGAGAAATTGAAAGACAAGATGGTGCCTACGTTAAAGACTTAGATTGCACTATCATAAACATTTTCAATTTGCTTTTACTGTCTATATGCCTGTTTACTTTTCATTAAAATTTTGTCTAAGTAGAACACATAAAGGAAAAAATACACTAATTCTAAGAGTATAGTCTGACTAATGTTCACTAATGACGAAAGTGAAGGCACCTGTTTACAGGGCCCTGCTCTGACCCCTCTCTGGATGCGCCTCTGGTCCACTCTGATTTCAGGCCGCTCTTGGTCCTCTTTTCCAGGTCTGTTTCCAGGACCACATGCCTCCAGGCCTAGCTGGTAGTCTAGGGGTTGCTGTTTACTGAAGATGAGAGCAAGGCTTGGACATATGGCCTGGAGTGTCTGAACTCCTTTATGAAAGGTCCCATTAAAGTGTGGAATAGAGTCATGCTGGGAGCCTTCAATTGTTCTCCTGTTCCAGGCCCCACAGATGTTACAGGTAGGCCTACTCCTTGAATTCTCTTGAGCATTTAGGGAACATCATATTCCTCTTCCTTCATTCTGTTACTCATCCTTCTATCCATTCAGCAAATACTTTACTGACCACAAGCTACACGAGGCAGTGAGGCCCAGATAGGTTATACAACAAACAGCTATATGCATCATGGGCAGAACTGACATGCAAGTCTAGGCAGTCTGACTTTAGATCCACACCTGACTACAATGCTATTGTTATAGAATACTGAACCACAGACAGTGAGAAATGAGAGCAAAAAACTAATGCATTGTTTTGTTCTCTCCTCTGTACTTCAACCTGTGCCAACTTCCACCCCTGCTCAAACTGTTCACAAGCAGAGGGACTAGGCACACACATAGGAAAATCCACATGGAGAACAACATTCAGCTCAGATGCTATGTGAGCACACACGCAATAAGAACCACCAGAGACAAGAATTCGGGGCAGGGAGACTACAGGATCTGACGAGATGGGACTTTGATGGAATTTGAAAGGAGGTAAAGACGCAGAGCAACAGAGAAAAGCAAGGAGTATCAACTCTTCCAGGCGGCCTGACATCCACTGATGACTCAGCTCAGCTTAGAAGATAAATACAGTCTGTATTAGACTCACCTTCCTTTCTCCCCGATGATTACTGAGCCCTGCATGCTCTCTTTCCTCTTCTTATTTAGCCCCTTAAGTACCAAGTAAGGAACTTTTTGCAATGTTTCCTTATGGGGAAATTTAGGAAAGAATAAGTGCCATTTCCGGACTTTCAACCATTGCCTTCAACCACTAGCCTCCTAAACCCTCTACTACTCATCATATGTGGGCTTCCTGGTGACTTAGTGGTAAAGAATCTGCCTGCCAGTGAAGGAGATGCAGGAGACTTGGGTTCAGTCCCTGGGTCAGGAAGATCCTCTGGAGAAGCGAATGGCTCCCCACTCCAGTATTCTTTCCTGGAGAATTCCATGGACAGAGAACCCTGGTGGGCTACAGTCCATAGGGTCACAAAAGAGTTGAACATGACTTAGCTGAACATGACTTAATTGAATATGTTGTTGTTTAGACTTAGCAACTAAACAACTCCGTCTATATACAAAGCAAGATTTGCAGCTTTATCTGTGACCTCTTTGAGTAAACATTTTTACAGTTTGTGGGGACTGATTCCTCAATTGATTGTCCTTCCATCAGCTGGGAGGTGCCTGAAAGAGGCAGTGAAGCAGGAAGACACTTAGAAAGATTTGCTCTGGCCCTAGTGTGAGTCCAAAATGTTTTCATCAGAGCCCATATAAATGGGACCTCACAGCCCACATCTCTTGCCCAGTCCCATTGTTAATGATAAAAATCATTCTTTGCAAACAGCTGGCAGGGAACAAAATGCTGAAAACCATACCAAACTGTAGTCATCCTTCATCATTCCCCTCCAGTAAGACAGTGAGGAACAAACTTCTTACTGAGCATGTATTTTAAAATCTTTCCTAGCTGTGTAATTTTTCCAGATCTACAGGAGCCAGCTGTAGATGCCATGGGTATCCCACTCATATTCACTTGCTTGTACAACTTGCATGCTTCCCTCCAGGTCTTCCCACTCTTCGCACCTGCTTTTCTTCCCCTGTGGGAATTCTCTGCCCACCACACAGTAGGCTGGGAATGCATTCTTCCTCCCAGAAGTCCTCAATGAGTTTCTGATGGGAGCTGATGTATGGATACCCCAACACTGTATCCTCAGGTGGGATGACCCTGAGACATAGAGTCTACACTGACCCCCAGAGTTTTCCCAGAGGGTTAGCTTCACTTCCTCAGGCTGACAGTGTGACAACATACGCTTTATTGCCTTCTGTCCCTTCCCTGTCTCACTTCCACCTCCTCTACGGTGTTTCCTAGAATCACCTCTCAGGGAAATAACTTGCACTCAAGTACATGTCTCAGGGTCTAGGTGTGGGGAATCCCAAACCGGGAATCTTTGTTCAGCGTTTTATGTTACAAAAACCAGGCACTGTAACTTAAAGAAGATCCTCTTTCATAGGAAAAAGAGCAGACACTGTTTGCCCCTCAAGCGAATGTTAGGGAATTCCGCTTGCTTTAATTTGGAACTAATTGCCCATAAGTTTATTTAGATTGTGTTCAAGTCAGGGCCCTTTTTGTTCTAAGTAATACAAAACCCACTTAAGCTAGATTACATTTTTGAAAGGATGGGTGAGGGGCTTTATTCAAAAGACCATGTGGTGTCTCTCTAGACCAAAGGGACAGACTGGAACGAGAAAGTGAACGGCTGTCTCGCTCTTCCCCTGGGGCTGCAGGTTCTCTCTTTTACTTCATTTATAGCTGCTGCTTCTCTTTCTGTAGACTAGCTTGTCCCACCCCACTGTATCAATGGACAAAACTTTTGAGTTTTCCTATTATCTATTCTAACATAAAGTCAGTTCAGACTTCCAGGGAGAGAGCCCTGATTAGCTCACCTTCAGTCATATACCATCAGAGGGAGTGAGTGGACTGGGTTAGGGAAGGGGTGATAACACATACCTGCTGGACTGTATGCCGCTGAGGGGCTCAAAGAAGAAGGCTGAGGCCTGAGCATACGCCTAAAGGAGTGTTACACAAGCTTGGAAGCAGAGACGGATAAGAAAAAAGGATTTTTAATTAGCAAACTATGATTTTCTGCATTTGGTCATCACCTATTTGGACATTTGAAAAAATACTATCTGGTTCCAAGAGGGCAAGTTTGTGCATAAAGTATGCAGTGCAAAAATGCCCCTATTCATTAATACCACACCAAAAGTCATTCAACTGAAAAATGTTCTTATGGTCAGCAAGCTGAAAACAAGCTTTTCTAAAATGCCTTCACTCAGAAAAAGGAGTGACAATGTGAATTCTATACATTGCTTGTCATTGCATCCCCAACAATTCCATTTCCAACGTGTAGTACCGTGTAGACAGGACAGGAATGCTGGCCCACAGCGGATGACCTTAGGAGCTAAGCTTTCTGTATTAATTATTTTCTACTTCAAGCAGACCTGGATTTGAGTGCCAGCTCTGCCAATTTTTAGCTATTTAATCTCTGAAAACCCTTCATTCCTCCTCTGTAAGATAGGATTATTAATTAGATAAAGTATTAATTGATAAAGTGCCTGGCACATCAAGAGGAGTATAGGAGTACAATAAATCTTATCTATCATTGTTGTCATTGTTACTAATCCACTGTCCATGTAACCTTTCTCATTAAAATATAGCATTTCTCATCAAGAGGGCAATGAAAACTTTGGGAAGTCAGTGAAATGGTAGAAACAATGCATTCCAGAGACTTTCAGCCTCAGTCACATTCAGGTTCTGACGTTTATTACCCGTACGTGTTAACTTCTCTCTGCCTCAATTTTCTGATCTATAAACTGAGGATTTATCATCACAGTAACTACTTCTTATGATTATACTTAGGATAACATGAGATGTAAGTGCTTAAGATAATGTCTGGTGCATAGTAAGTACTCAGTGCATGAAAGCTGGAATAATATTAATACAAGTCATAGCTATAGGAAGTGTTCTTGTTGGAAATATGCTTTTTAGTCTGCAAGTAAGACGAAGTAACAGGGGGGGTCTTTATAGAAATGTACATAGATGCTCATAATTCACACATGATCTGTCACTGGCCCTATTTCCATTGAAAGGATAGCCCAATAGAATTAGATTAATATCCCAGTTATTAGTGTTGAAACTTTGTGTCAAAAATCACATTTCTGCCTCAAGGCAAAAATAAGCCTTCTATGTATATAAGGCCACTGGGCATAGACAAGATTTGCTTTTTCAGTATAAAATATTCTAGACCAACAGATTCATGAATATATATATTTCAGCCCAAGTTTACTGGTAAGTAAGAGAAACTCATTCAGGTCTATTTCTGTGCATTAGGCAAGCCACCACTTTATATACTAACCTGTCTGCTTTTCTGAATTGAATTCACATTCACTTCTGTGACTTTGATATACTGCTGTCCTTCATTCCAAACTCTCAACTCCATTGCCGTCATCACATCTATACCACTGGCCCTGGGTGCAGAGCCCTGGGCTGGTCACTGTACAGTTACCAGGACCTCTGTTCTCCAGGTGATTGTGATGCATTCAGGTTGGAGGACCCCAGGGGTAGTGGACATGAGTTCAACTTTGGATTCAGTCCACAGGGTTTGGAATTCCAATCCTACATCTCTTTAGCTGTGTCACTTTAGTGATTTCATTACCATACTGCTGTCTCTTCATTTATGATGCAGGGTAGTAATAGTTCCTCCTACATTAGATAGTTGTGACGTTTAAATGAGATAATAAATGTAAAGCATTTAGGCTAGTATCTAGCACCTAATAAGCGCTCAAAAAAAAAAGTCTGTTGTCATGACTATAAGTCTCATTTCATAGATGAGGAAATTGAAGATAAGAGGATGAGGGGGGTAAGAGGGTTTCATGGACTGACCTGACATTTTAAATCAGGGCTTACAATCCCAAAGTCCTCACTGCATTCTGAAAAAAGATGAAACTGTATCAGGAAGGGTTGAGATAGGGGCCATACCCCCAAATGGGATTGACCAAATTCAGTTTTCAAGTGTCCTTTAAGTGATTTCATTCAGTGAAAGCAACTCTTGGCTTCAGTACTAGTCAAAAGAAGAATCTAGTGAAGCTCTGCTACTTATCTAATTATTCTTGGTACTAGCCTGTGCTCAGTGAACCCTTTCCAAGAGCCCCACCTCACCTGGGAGGCTGAGAGCAATAAAGAGTCTGTGTTCAGCTCATGCAAGCAATAGAATTTTTAAAGTTTCCTCTATAATCTTTGAAAATCTGTAGAAAAACAGGTGAGGGGCCTGAAAGATAGGTAAATGTGGGAGTAATAAAATCTGTCTCATTGAGCTGTCTTGGGGCTTAATGGAGGTCATATATACAGAGGTTTCTAGGTACAGTGATTGGTAATTAGCAAGTAGTTAAGAAGTGGCAGCTTTCCATGAAGGAGAGCAGTCAAACCAGCCAGAATAGAATGTCTTTTGTCCAACACAGAAAAGGCATAGTTCATTCTACTTGGGCCAACAAAATTCCCTTAAGGGGCAAAATCAGCACCCAGCACGTGACCCTTTAAGACTGAGGCCCGTCCCAGGTGCCAACCCCCACCTTTCTGCAAAGGTCAAACTGCCCTTAACTTGGGTGCTGACTATGGGGTAGCCGAACTGCTAAGCTACTCACCTTGCCAACTCCTTGGATTTTAGTGGATTTAATCAGCATTCATCTTTTTTTAGTAACTAAAATCTGCATTTGATGTGGCATCTTCTTTGCTGTTTCTGCCATCAACTCTTTGATGAGTTTTTCTTGAGAGCAAAGTGTCTGGTTTAATCAACAGGGTCATTCAGACCAGCATTGAGGTCATTCCTTCAACTTAACTAGCTTAACTCTTCAGCATGGTGCCTGACCTCCCCAACGCCTCACCTTCTTGTCTGAAAAATAAAGATAATGATAACACTTACTTCAGGGTCATCGAGGTTAAAGAAATAATGAGTTGAGAAATGAGAGATCTGTCTCAGTGTGCAGACCCTCATAAATCCTTGGTAAAAGGTGATTACTGTTACTGTTTTAATTGATATGTTATTTCTGCTGCTGCTACTATATTTTAGATTTTCTTATAGATGAGGATCAGAGAAGGCAATGGCACCCTACTCCAGTACTCTTGCCTGGAAGATCCCATGGACAGAGGAGCCTGGAAGGCTGCAATCCATGGGGTCACTGAGGGTCGGACACGGCCGAGCGACTTCACTTTCACTTTTCAGTTTCGTGCGTCGGAGAAGGAAATGGCAACCCACTCCAGTGTTCCTGCCTGGAGAATCCCAAGGACGGGGGAGCCTGGTCGGCTGCCATCTATGGGGTCACACAGAGTCGGACACGACTGAAGCAGCTTAGCAGCAGCAGCAGCAGCATAGATGAGGATACTGGAGTGAAATGGAAATAATCAGAGAATTGACCAGTTGGAGTTATTGGAGGGAACAGTACAGATGCACAGTCTGTTGAGCTTCCTAAATGAACGCTGATTATAAGCAATAGCTAATATGACCATCTTATTGCTACCACCCTCTTTACACATCTGTCCTGTATTTAGGTTGAAATATAATGACCAATTGCAAAACTACTGCAGTCAGGGAACCGTTAGTAGAAATGGCTGTTGGCTGACCCATAACATAAAGTTTTTCAGGTCATGAAGTTATGAGTTATGTTTGTCTTCCAGCCTACTTTGACAGATTGTTTTAAAGGGTCTCATATTGTCACACTGGAAAAAGAATCATCAAAGTGTGCTGAGAAAAGGATATTTGGGGCAGGTTAGACACTAAAAATGCCTCCCCCAGATACCCCTCCTGTGCAGCTACTGCGTATCAGTCTTACCAGGAGCACCATAAATCACCTCTAAATGGACCATTATGTCATCCTTGGGCATCAGGAGTGACAAATAATCTGAGGCAACCTCCTAGATTCCAAGGAGATTGTTTTCTTGCTCACATCAACTCAAAAGGACTTAGAAGCAGTGCCGAACTTATGCTTTAACTTTCTAATCTCCCTCTCCCTTTTTTAATGCAGTAAACAAGGAATCAGGGGAAGTTAGTCCCTGCTTCCTGACATGATGATGGTGAATGGAAATGTGGTTGATGTGGAGACACTCTCCTTGTCTTTGACTCGGTTTGAAACTCCACACAGGTGGTAAGAATCTGCCAAGAAAACATCTACAAACATCTGAAGGGGACGGCCAAGGAGCAGAGGGAATGAACAGATGAGTAGTTATTGGCCCATCCTTGGCCATAATATGTGATGATGACGACATATTTCAAGAGTGATCTTCCTATGACGTTCAATCATTCCATCAAATGCTTGAGAGCAGGTGGGAAGTGAAAAGTTATTCAGGGTGGTGCTAGGGACCCTTTATGAATTATTCATCTTAAACAAACTTGCATGAACCAGAGCACTCAAGTGAAAACCTGTTGGCCTGAAGGAGGCCACTAAAGAGCCCAGCTATCCATCTCAGCAATGGTTTTTAAATGCTGTGTTTCATGGCTCATGTCAAGCAGGAGACTGTGTGACTCATTTCTTAGTTGCAGTCTGCTCCCATTCTCATGAGAATGGCCATCTACCTCCTCCTTTATCGTGGAGCCTTCAAAAAGCTGCACTCCTTGAAATGAAAATTACTAGGGTCACTGGTCTCTTGTTTTAAGGGCTGTGAACAGGGCAGAGCAATGGACTGTGGACTTCTGAATGTCAGTGGTGCCCTAAGTCATAGAATCCAAAGAAAAGGGAAGGAGAGAGTGTGGGAAGTTCCACATTATCTAAGAAGAGGTCAGTGGTAGAGAGGGAAAAAAAAGGAAGAAGTGTATTGTAAATGGCAATAGTAAATGGCATCCAGAGGCATTAACACCCATGAGGTGTTAATGTCATGGGCTGCTTACCTCAACTCAAGACTGGGTTTCAGTGGTGGATAAGTGAAGTGTAATTAATTTACACAGAACTAGAAATCACAATACATGGACCTAGGATACTATCCCCTGCCAGATGTCCAATAATCAGTAGCTGAAATCAATAGGATTGGATGAAATTGAATTAAAACTATTTATTTGACCCTACGCTTACTATCAGATAATTGGGGAAAATACTACAAATATCTAACATTTATTAGGCAGTCAGTATTAGTAAGTGTTCTGGGTTTGTGCATGCACTGTCACATTTCATCCTGTTAACTATAAGGAAACTCAGACTCAAAGAGCCTGAGCAACTTTTTTTTTTTTAATTTTACTTAATTTTACTTTACAGTACTCTATTGGTTTTGGCATACATTGACATGAATCTGCCACGGGTGTACACGAACTCCCAAACATGAACCCCCTCCCACCTCCCACCCCACATCATCCCTCCGGATCATCCCCATACACCAGCCCCAAGCATCCTGCATCCTGCATTGAACATAGACTGGCGATTCATTTCTTACATGATAGTATACATATTTCAATGCTATTCTCCCAAATCATCCTACCCTCTCCTTTTCCCTCTCCCTCAGAGTCCAAAAGTC
>SJYX01007154.1:120724-171446 GCA_006410675.1 Oreotragus oreotragus
AAGTTGCTTGTATATTTTTGAGATTAGTTGTTTGTCAGTTGCTTCATTTGCTATTATTTTCTCCCATTCAGAAGGCTGTCTTTTCACCTTGCTTATAGTTTCCTTTGTTGTGCAGAAGCTTTTAATTTTAATTATATCCCATTTGTTTATATTTGCTTTTATTTCCAGTATTCTGGGAAGCGGATCATAGAGGATCCTGCTGTGATTTATGTCGGAGAGTGTTTTGCCTATGTTCTCCTCTAGGAGTTTTATAGTTTCTGGTCTTACGTTTAGATCTTTAATCCATTTTGAGTTTATTTTTCTGTGTGGTGTTAGAAAGTGATAACAAGTGGTGCTGAGCAACTTTTTTGGGGGGTCATATAACCAAGAAGTAACACAACTGTGATTTGAGCTCAAACAAGTCTCTTGCTAGCCCTCTACCAAACTATGCCATATTTTCTAGCACTAGTTCTTGAATATATCAAAAGGTGACCACAGTCCATGCCTTACCCAGTTCACAAGGTTATCGCTGGTTTCCATGGAAAAAAGACAGGAACCCAAAGTGAGCAGGCAAGTGCTGCCAAAATGAAGCACATCATTACTATGTGACAAGTCCAGTCTATATTTGTGGTTAAGGAGGATAGGCTTCAGGGGCAGATACCTGGGCATGGAGCCAGGCTTTGGTTTTGCCACTTACTAGCTGTGTGACCTTGGGCAAATTATTTAACTTCTCTGAGCCTCAGTTGCCCCATTTGTAAATGGGGATAATAATGGTCTTGACCTCATAGAAGTTTTAGGGGGATTAAGTGAGATATCTTTAAGATGTTATGCACAGTGCCTTAGACATGCTCAACATTCAGGAAAGCGTAACTTCTTTTAGTATTACCTTTAAGTTAGTTCTCTCCAAACTCTGGCTGGGCTCTGTTTTAAAACCCAGTAGCTGGAGCATCCCACACCTGTCCCTGAGCAGCCAACAACCCACAGTCACTCTAATTGTACTCCTGCAGCACTGAACTAGCACTTGAGACCTCCTAGAATATCTTGATGGCTCGATTGCACAGGCAATGGTTTGTTCAGCTTCTGATCACAGTGACAGCAAAACTTCGACTTCACTGAAACACCCAGGTGTAGATTTGAATTTTTTTAAAAGAATGAAATTATCCTTCTCACACCATGCTGGCTGTGAGAAGTATAGTTTCTTTAATGATTTTTCAGTTGAAATGCTCTAAAACAAAATATTGAATTAATTACTGCTTTTTAAAGTACTTGTTCTATATTATCTTTTTTCAGTATAAATTATCTAAATCTTAGACTTCTGGTTTCAAATTCTCATTTCACTGACATCCAGCGTACATATCTTTAACTCATTTTTTTTTTAAATTTTAAAATCATGAATGGCACTAGCATTTAATAAATGCAAAACTAATCTAAATCACTGTTAACCAGGGTTCTCCAGAGAAACAAAACCAATAAGGTATATAAAGATGTATATAAATGTTAGTCACTCAGTTGTATCTGACTTTGCAAGCCCATGAACTGTAGCCCTGCATGTTCCTCTGTCCATGGGATCCTCTAGGCAAGAATACTGGAGTGGGTTGCAATTCCCTTCTCTGGGATATCTTCCAAACCCAGGGATTGAACTCGCATCTCCTGCATTGCAGGCAGATTCTTTACTATCTGATTCACAAGGGAAGCCACAAAAAGATGTATAAAAGAGGTTTATCATAAACATGGGCTCACACAGTTATAAAGGCCAAGTAATCCCACAGTATGCCATATACAACCTGGAGAACTTGGAAAGTTATTGGGTAATTCAGTCCAAGTTCATGGGCCTGAGAACTAGGCGAGTCAGTGACAGTGATAAAATTCCCAATCCTAGGGCAAAGGCCTGAGAACTGCTGGTGTAAGTCCCAGAATCCGAATCCCCAAGAACAAGCAGCTCTGCTGTCTGTGAGCAGGAGAAGACTCATGCCCGGCTGAGGAAGACCCGAAAGGGATTTATCCTTTCTTTGCCTTTCTGTTCTGTTCAGGCACTCAGCAGTTTGGATGACGGCTACCTACACTGGGGAGGGCACCGCTCTTTACTCAGTGTACTGAATCAAATGTTAATCTCTTCCAGAAATATCCTCACAGACACTCCTCAAAATAGGTTTCACCAGTATCCCTTAACCCAGTCAAGTTCATATAAAATTAACCATCACAATCACTATGTATTTATTATCAGTTTTGGCCCTTGCAGCCCTGTTGGGTTAGTTGACCTGTTCATTCACCTGACTGGCTTGACAACAAATAATTACTGAGAAAATGATTGTAAGATGCAAGTATTATGCTAGATCCTGAGGATACAACTTTAAAAGTGATTTCCCTTGCCTCTGGGAGCTTAGACATGAAACAACGTCTTTAAAAGCCAAAAGTCACTCCCTGGTTCACTGCAGTATTATTCATAATAGCTAAGATATGGAAACAATCCAAATGTCCATCAACAGAAGAATAGATTATGAAAATGTGGTATATACATACAATGGAGGGCTTCACCAGTGGCTCAGCGGTAAAGGATCCACCTGCAATGAAGGAGACTCAGGAAACTTAGATTCAATCCCTGGGTAGGAAAGATCCCCTGGAGGAGGAAATGGCAACCCACCCCAGTATTCTTGCTGGGAAAATTCCATGGACAGAGGAGCCTGGCAGGCTATAGTAAACAGGGTTGCAAAGAGTCAGATGTGACTGAATGTGCATGCGCATACAATGGAATATTATTCAGCCTTAGACAGAAGGAAATAATATTCTTTGCAACAACATGGATGGACCTGGAGGGCATTATGCTAAAGAGAAATAAACCAGTCTCAAAAGAGTTTGGGGTCGCCAAGAGTCGGGAGACAGCTGAGCTACTAAGCTTGCACGTTTGACATTGTACCTACAGTTAACAACACAGTATTGTGAACTTGACAATTTAAGAGAGTAAACCCTCTGTTAAGTGTTCTTACACAAATGTGCACACATGTATGACCACACACACATGCACACACCTACACAAGACACGGGGAAATTTCAGAGGTGATGGGTACAAACATTATCATGACTAGTGATAGTATCACCACATGGATACTATCATTGCCTAATTCCCAAATACTGTGCATATGTACAAACTCACCAAATTGCATGCATTATTAAACACATACAGTTTTTAATGAAAACAAAATAAAACTTTAAAGATGATATCCATTGGATGACAAATGACCCATGGCAAGAGTGTATGCTTTAGGAATTCTTATGAGAAACACTCACTCTGGACTTGGGTCATCCATGAAGATTTTGAGGGGAAGAATTCGAGTTGTAATTGAAGGATGCTTTGAGTATGACAAATAGAGGAGAGGAAGAAGGGCAAAGAGTTCAGTCAGCATGGCATGTGTGGAGACAGTGATGGGCTGCCTCGTAGGATTTGCTGTAGGAAGGTAGATAAAAGTATTGAAAAGCCATAACCTGGTTGTGAAAGGCCCTGAACAATAGAATAGGTAGTCAAGCTTTTCACTAGAGCCAAATGAATGTTGAACTCCTTAAAGTTAAATTATATGAGTGATTTTATTCATACTAATGAAATAGCTCAACTTTTCCTGTAAGGTATGTTTAAACTGTACACATTGGTGCCATGAAATGGTAGTTTCATTTGTCTCAACAAAAATCTCGAATTTCCACCAAGCACATCAACTGGCTTTATCACAGAAACAATTAGATTAAGTATTATCTAAGCAGGAGCCAGGGTAGTGACCAAGGGAATTTCAACTTGAAGATGAAGTGTTTACAAACCATGAGGTTACACTTAAGGCTTCATAAAGTTAAAATCTTAAACATGTTGAGACTAAAAAAGTGATTCCGAAATTTTGACTAATTAAGCTAAATAGCTCATATTTAATGTAACACTTAAAATATTGATATGTCAACACAGACTAAAGCTGTTCTCCAAAATCCTGTAATTTTTTTCCCCTCTGGGAGCTTATTTCATTTAATTAATTGACATAATTGTTATGTATCTTTCCCTTCACAAATGGTAAGTAATGATGTTAAAAATAAACATACTTAGAGCTGTCTTCCACCAAATTACCAGCATGATTTATAAAACATTCCTAATTTTAATCAGAAAAAGTCTTAATTTGGTTTTATTAGGTCTAAATTAGTGGATGCATTCCCATGTCCCCATCACTGTTTGAGGTCCCCCCATTTTCATCTCTTGAAGGGGATAGCAGAACAGATGTGCATTTATTGCACAGTAAACAAAATTGACTTGATAAAGGAATCTTTACCTCTCTCTGGAAATGTAGACAGTACTCAGATCCCTTGAGTATCATGACAAAAACAAATTCTTGGTGTCTTCCCTAAGTGGCAAGCTCCATCCCACTCACTATTTCTGTAAATAAGGCAGAGATTCTGTAAAACACAACCACACTGCCTGCCCTATACATCACATATACAGCTATGAACAAGGGCCTCGAGCCCACCCTGTATCCCTGTTTCTTTCCGGGTCTCAGTCCACCTTCCCTTCACAGTTTCTGCAACCTGGGCCTTACTAGTAGTCTTATCTACTACCTTTAGTGATAGTCACCTGGTAGTCTTATCTACTACCTTTCATCTAGTAGTTTTGTTCAAGGATGATTGTTAACCAAATCAGTTATTTCACTTGCAGGTTGAAAATTGGTATTTTTCCAGTTCAACTCTTTGGTTTTTAACTGATTTTTAAAAATACAGAAATATGTGAGGGGCAGACCTTTTCCAGAATCAACAATTCAATAAAGAAAACATTTCCAGCCTGGCCTCTTGGTGGCCAAGTTTGCTTTCATGACGTGTGTGGCCATGTCTGACTGTTTTTTGTGACCTCATGCACGGTAGCCCATCAGGCTTCTCTGCCCATGGGATTTTACAGGCAAGAATACTGGAGTGGGTTTCATTTCCTCTTCAAGGGAATCTTCCTAACTAAGGGATTGAACCTGTGTTTCCTGCATCTCTTATATTGGCAAGCCCACACAAGTCAGTCTTTCCAGGAAAGAGAGGCAGTACTTTTCGAAGCTACTAGTCTAGCTAGGGCACTGGGGTTGGTTTCAAAACGTGGCACTTTTTGAAGACCATGTAACTACAAATTTTAATAGGAAAAGAGATCCTAGATTTGGGGAACCTAGAATTGTTCAGATCATACTCCACCCGAAGATATCTTCTCTATTAGCCTGTCAGAGAACCTAGAATTCAAACATTAGGAGCATTTGAATACTCAACACTGAATTTTTTCCACTTGTTTAAGAAATACTGTTCGTTTTGTTTTTAGTCACTGAGTCGTGTCTTTTTGTGATCCCGTGTTCTGAAGCCCGTCAGGCTCCTCCATCCGTGGGGTTTCCCAGGCAACAATACTGAAATGGGTTGCCATTTCCTTTTCCAGGGGATCTTCCCAACCCAGCGATTGAACCTGCATCTCCTGCACTGGCAGGTGGATTCTATATCACTGAGCTACCTGGGAAGCCCATTTAGGAAATATTAACTGCTGTCTTATTTGAATCAAGAGTCAAGGTCAGCATATTTCCTTGTGTTGTTACATTTCTTATTCTCTAACTGTTGAGCACTCTCTTTTAAAGTTATTTTTCCATTTTAGTGACTTTTTGAAGAAACTGGATCAGAGAGAGAAATCTATAAGGAGAAAGTCTAGCCTGCTAGTGCTGTTCCTTGTAGAGAGAGACAGCTATATGAGGAGAAGGGCAATCCTTCACTTTTAAAGAGGGAAGCACTCTATGGGGGCTAGGCAGCATGCAGCCTTCCTCCCCAGAGAGAAGAGAAAGCTGATCTGATTCAGCTTCTCCGTCAGCCTTATTTTCCTCGAATGGGGTCTCACACAATCTTTCATCCCTTTCTTTACATTCTTGCCAACACCTGTTGCTTTCAGTTTCTTTGTTTGTTTAATAATAGCCATCCTATCAGGTATGTGGCAGTATCTCACTGTGGTGACACCTTAGTCTTATTATCTTACTTGGAATATCTTTTCTTGAAACAGGAATACTATAGTAACAGAAACTGTGGACAAAGTGTTAGATCACTCAGATAGAGGACCATTGACCCTATGATTTCACAACAAATCATATTTACTGAAAATAGTACCATAGGAAGGTTATCTTTGGGAAAAGACTCATGACTATGGAGTAGTCTTCCTTATACATAAATTGTCAGTTATAATACCTTCTCGTGGATTTCAAAAGATTAAATATGATGTTTATAAAGTGCTTCCCACAGTTTGTGGCACATGGGATGTGCTCAGTGAAGAAAAGGTATTATTAGTTGAATTTTATGTTATCTATGCACTTTAAAGAAAAAAAAAGAAAAAAAACCAAACTGGTAATTCTGTCAAAATCAGGGATATGGCTGGTTTGGAATGACCTTGTGCTTAGCAAATCCCTACTGGCCTCTAGTGATCACTGAATTATTTTATGAGACAGCTTATTTAATAATGCATACTAGCATTTTGTTTTTCCTCTCTAAAATGAGACATTTGCATATGTCTAATCTTCAGACCTGTTTTTCCTGGTTGACACAGCCAAGGTACCTCAGTCAAATATTTACATTCCTGAAATAATCTTCCCAAGACATCCTCAGAACTTTTGGCTAGTTCATACATAAATAAATAAATGATAGTGCTAGGTCACTTGTTTTTAAAGCCACTCCAATAATTCCTTGTCAGTTGAGATATAACATCACAGTTACAAAAATGTTTAAGATCTCAGTTTCTAACTGAAGTGAACTCTTTCTTTCATACACAAACACTAGTGAACTTGCTGGTTCAAAAAATATAAAAATCAATGAGAAAGATTTAACAGAGCAATTAATGAGATAATGTCTAGAATGCAGTTTGAACCCCTGGGAAAAATGTATTTTATAGCCACAGAACATTTTTACCATTATGTTTGTTCATGAGCCATAAAAAGAGTTGAATTCTTCTGTGAAATCAGGGCCTGGAGGTAGGGAAAAAGGAGGAATCAATATTTTGTGTCTCTGTATCATAGTGATGTTTGTTCATAGCCATTTGAATGTTTATTTACAATTACTATTAGAGCACAACAGTCTCTTTAATATGCATTTTATTAATCTCAGATTCAAGAGAAGTGACTTCTGGCAGTCACCTTCACTGTTACCCTTGAATCTGAGGACTTCTCTGTTGTTTTTAAATTGTACTGTCTTATTTACATTGGCTCTTAGTCTTTCCAGGAAGATTCTGAAGTGTTTTTTATTTGTACCTTCACCTATTTCTTTATTGACTTTGTGACTTATTTAAAGGACATTGGATTTCTTTATACCATCCATTCACTTATCTAGGACACTGTCTCCAAGTTACAGATAAATCTGGAAAGACTAAGCTAGATACACTTCCTAAATTTAAAATGACTCTGATTGTCCTTACTTTGCCTAAATATGAAATAAAGAGTATAAAGAATTTTACAATAGCTTTGGTTGTAACTATGGAAAATACTGCTTTAATCTATCAGGTAAATAGAAAAGATAGGTAGAACATGTCGTTTAATCTTGAGAGCCCATATTCTAGAGCAGTGCTTCTCAAAATTTAATGAGTATACCAGTCATCTGGAGAACTCCTTAAAAGCAGGCTGTGATTCAGTAGGTCAGGGTGGAGTCTGAAATTATGCATTTCTAACAAATGTCCTGCTGATAAGGCTTTTGGTTCATAGACCTTGCATTTGAAATGCAAGGATATAAAATATTTTAATATACTGAGACGAAAGATGATTATTTGAATTCAGCTTCATGCTTGAAAAATATAAAGGAACACCTTTATATGTGTATCATGAACACTTAATATTCAAAAGTTTATGACAAAATTTAGAACATACTCAAAAGTGAGATTTCAGTGTATTAAAGAGTAGATTATTTGCCAAATTATCCCTTTAGCATCTGTGGTGCTAATATAGACATTAGAAAGAAAATTTGATGTTCCTGAAACTCATTACAAAATTTTTAATGACCTCACAGCTGCTTAGTTTTTGAAGCATAACAGGTGCTTATGTTGGAGTAGAAATAATTCCTGATCATGAACATATTTTATAGAGAATGCCTACCAATGGGTTATTTGTTATTGTTATTACAAATATCAATTTTTCTTTTGAGCTGAGTTGTTTCTTACTTAGTTTTTTTTTTTTTTTTTTTTTGCTTATTTAAATTGCTTCCCCCCAGCTTTATTGAAATACAGGTGACATGTAACATTATGTTAGTTTAAGGTATGCAGCATGTTTATTTGATACACTTCTATATTGTAGAATGATCACTGTTGTAATGTGAGCCAACACCACCATTACATAATTCACATAATTGCTATTTTGTATTTTGTGGTGAGAACATTTAAGAACTACCCTCTTAGACAGTTTGAAGTTTATAATACAGTATTATTAACGATAATCACTATGTTGTATATTAGATCCCCAGGACTTAATTGCCTTATAACTGAATGTTCATGTTCTTTGACACTGCTTATTAAAATTCTGTAGACATATGTCCCCAAATTAGTTGAGGAAAAAAAGTTCATATAATTCATTTTGGCCAACATTTATTGAATGACTGCCTTGGATGGGCCAGGAACTGTAAAAGACACTAAAGTTACCTAGAAAGGAGTCCAGTGCTCAATCAGCAAATTAGCAAGTGGAAGAGAAAGATAAGCACACTGCCACTGATAATTCTGTTGCTGCTGCTGCTGCTAAGTCGCTTCAGTCGTGTCCGACTCTGTGTGACCCCATAGACAGCAGCCCACCAGGCTCCCCCATCCCTGGGACTCTCCAGGCAAGAACACTGGAGTGACTTGCCATTGCCTTCTCCAATGCATGAAGTGAAAAGTGAAAGTGAGGTTGCTCAGTCGTGTCCAACTCTTTGCGACCCCATTAACTGCAGCCCACCAGGCCCCTCCATCCATGGGATTTTCCAGGCAAGAGTACTGGAGTGGGGTGCCATTGCCTTCTCCGGATAATTCTGTTAGAACTGCACTAAAACAGTAGTAGTCAGCTAGAGCTACTGCAACAAAATTTCACAGACTGGATGTTTAAAACCAACAGAAAGTTATTTTCTTACAGTTCTGGGGGCTGAAGTCCAAGATTAAGGTGTCATCAGGTTTGACTTTCTCTGAGGCCTCTTTCTTGGGCTTACAGAGGGCCACCTTCTCAGTGTCCTCGTGTGGTCTTTCCTCTGTGCTCACGTCTCTGATGTCTCCTTGTGTGTCCAAATTTCCTCCTCTTACTAGGGCATCAGTCAGATGGGATTTGGGCTGGCCCTCACAACCTTGTTTTAACTTAATCCCCTCTTCAAAGTCTCTGTCTCACTCTGGTACTGGGGGCTAGGGGCTTCAACATAGGAATTTGGAGGGAACAAAATTTAACCCATAACAGGAAGGCAAAATGTTTTTTGCAGCAGTGGACAGAAAACAGTGTATTATTTCTGGGGTCAAGTTAGTCACATAAGGCTACTTGTATGTAGCATTTGAGGTAACCCTCAAAAGAGAAATCAGATTTGGGTCATATAGGTTAAAAATTGGAGGAAAAGTCAGGATGAAAAGTTGGAAACAGTATTTTAGAAATTTGTTTGAAAAATCTGTGAAAAAACTTGGGAAAGCAGGAAAAAAAGTCCCTAACAAATGCCACCTCCTCACAATGATTGTTATTATTTTGTTTAATTTTCTTTCCATCTTTCTTACCTATTTAGTTTTATATACAATTAATGAAGAAGGAAATAGCAACCCACTCCAGTGTTCTTGCCTGGAGAATCCCAGGGACGGGGGTGCCTGGTGGGCTGCCGTCTGTGGGGTCACACAGAGTCGGAACGACTGAAGTGACTTAGCAGTAGTAGCAGCAATGTGTATAGACATATTTAACTTTGGTTTATTTTGTTAAACCATTAACAAAATAACTATTGTTATTTTAATGTTAACTCTTCTACATATTGGAGAAGGCAATAGCACCCCACTCTAGTACTCTTGCCTGGAAAATCCATGGATGGAGGAGCCTGGTGGGCTGCAGTCCATGGGGTCGCTAAGAGTCAGATACTACTGAACGACTTCACTTTCACTTTTCACTTTCATGCATTGGAGAAGGAAATGGCAACCCACTCCAGTGTTCTTGCCTGGAGAATCCCGGGGACGGGGAAGCCTGATGGGCTGCCGTCTCTGGGGTCGCACAGAGTCGGACACGACTGAAGTGACTTAGCAGCAGCAGCAGCAGCAGCAGCAGCAGCATTCTACATATTAAATTATGTCATAAGCATTCTGCATGTTTTAGTAAACCAACCCTACCATCCCCTTTAGTTGAAATTAAGTAGCTTCTAGTTTTATAAAATATTATGCAGTTTTTGAATTATTGGGTTATTTTCTGTGTTTTGGAGATTTCCTTGGCATCCTGTCCCCATGGTAATATTGACAGGACATATCTTCAGAAATGTCATATTTGTTAAATGATTGGATGAAATCAACAGTATTATGACCCCTGCCATATATTGACAAAGTACCTTCCTATAAGACCACCAATTTTCATGTATCCATCAGAGTGTGACAGCACCAGTGTTATGCTCAAATGTCACGGCCACTGTGTCCTTCTCTGATATCCTACAGTAGCCTCCTGCTGTTCAAGATTCTCCGCCCATGTCACCCTCTTTTGTTTCCTTCATGGCACTCAGGGCTGTGTGAAATTATCTCACTCGGTGTGAAATTATCTCACTTGGTGTGTAATTCTGTACCTTGCTTGTCTCTCCTTTTCCAGAGGATAAACTGCATCGTGGTATCCATCTTTGTGTCCCTCCCTCCCTGGCACATTATAGACACTCATAGATACTAAATGAGTGAGTTCATTTTGCCACATTCGGTCCTTTTGATTTTTTTTCAAAATATCTCACCTCATTTGTAATGTATTATCAGTTGTCCATTCCTTTTTGCAAAGTGTTTTTTTTTTTTTTCAGTGTAACAAGCAATGTATTTTACTAGTTTTTTTCATTTTTTTCATAAACATGACACAAGAGTTGGATAAATGGTTTACATGAAATGATACTGTCATGCGAGTGTATGTTCCTCGGTTCTTTGTCTCGTCACAACAAAGATTTGGAGCAACGGACATTAAAGCCCTTGGCACGTCACAGCTCTCCATGTTATAGCTCTTAGGCAAATCAGTGTTACAGCTCTATTTTATTTAGAAGATAGCAGGAGTATCCATCTGTGAAGCATGAGGGCATGCCGACCCAAAGACTTGAAGGGAAGAGAGTGGAGGAGTGCATGGGAGAGGGGGAGAGAGAGAGGGGGAGAGAGAGAGTGCACACGTACGTGGGAAAGGAAGCGAGAGAGAGCGCGCTCTGGCTCCTCCTTTTATATGTTTTCTTCCACCTGGGCCCTGCCCTCTGCAAATTAGGCTTAGCCAGGAGTGCTGTTTGTTCTACCTGAAGTCTTCACTCTGGTCCTCGAACCTTCTTTTGTTTTATTTTTGTGGGCTTTTCCCTTCCTTGTCTTTTAGCCACTGCCATTTTGGACTCCTTTTCCCTATTCTACCTACCTAACATTCCCCCCTCAAGAGACGGGAGGCCCAATTCTTTGGGAATAGGGGCGTCGAGGTCTTTCTGGCTACTTCCTGCTGAACTGGGGTGGCGAGGGGTATTGGGCCTCCCCCTCTTGTTAGTCTCAAGCCTCAGAGTCCTTATAGCGGTGTCCATCTAAGGGTGTGTGATATTTTTTATGGTCGGCTGCCGGGGTCCAGCCCCGGTGGATCCAGGGTGATTCGAAGGTGGGGACAGAGTCGGCGCCCTTGGAAAAATACATATTTAATTACATATATAGAGAGAGATTAGAAACGGATAGTGTAGTAGGAAAATTAGTGGAGAAAAAGAGGCTGAATAAACTTGGTTCACATGGAATAGCATCCATGCTCCAGATGGGAATTCAGCCAGAGAAACGAGGAGCAAGAAAGAACGACATGGGGGAGTCAGTCTTTCCAGGAACTGATCCCATTTCTTAATTTTTCAGGTTTTCTTATATACCTTTTGTTACATATAGGGATGAACACAGAGTCACGCGGGGGTCAGCAGACCTGACCTTTATCAAAATCAGGTGCTTTACATAAAAAAAAATGTCTTAGGGGTTTTACCTCATCTTTTGGCCATGAGGCCTGCTGACATTTTATGATCCTTTCTTCCTGATAACCAAAAAACTTAGTTTTTCCAAGGGCGTTTTTTCTTAAACCAGGCACCACCCTCCAAATAAAGTTGCATTCCTATAGGGTGAGGATGTGGTGAGTTACAATCAAGAAAGGAATTTATTTAACCCAAGGTTAACATGATTAATCTTAAAGATTAATTCTTATTTCTCCTATATGCTTAAAGGTTAATACTTATTTCTCCTATATGCTAGTTATATTCATTATAAGGGCAGGGAATATGGAGATTTAGCAGCAAACATCAGCCCAACAAATGAAAATCCTTTCACCAATGTTCCCTTTACGATCTATTTAGTCTTAAGATAGTGATAAAGTTACATTTTTGCATAGCAAGGACACAGTGATTTATAACAAAGTACAATGATCTATTACAAAAGAGAAAATTCATTAACTCAAAAAGTCTAGTATTCCNTCCTATATGCTAGTTATATTCATTATAAGGGCAGAGAATATGGAGATTTAGCAGCAAAGATCAGCCCAACAAATGAAAATCCTTTCACCAATGTTTCCTTTAAGATCTACTTAGCCTTAAGATAGTGATAAAGTTACATTTCTACATAGCAAGGACACAGTGATTTATAACAAAGTACAGTGATCTATAACAAAAGAGAAAATTTGTTAACTCAAAAAGTCTAGTATTACTAACCTTAAAAACTACTGTATTTCCCTTTTTATATTCCAAATACATTGATTAATATGTTCCCAGGTGCCTAAGGATATGAAGGCCTGGCAGCAATCATTGACTCAACAATGAAAAAAGCCCTATGCTAATACTCCAAACTCTCTGTGCTGTTTATGGTTGAGAGACTGTCACACAAACTAGTCTGTCAGCAGAGAGGTTTGACCTGAGACACCCTTGTCCCACCCAGGGCAGGGAATTAGCAGCAATTATTGACACAACAAATGAAAAAACCCTTCACCAATGTAATTCAATCAACCCACTATACTAATAATTTCTAACTTCCCACAAAAATTTGCCTTTAGTAAGTCTAAAACATCTCATGCCTCTCATGGTTGGGGGGCTGTAAACCATCACATGCAGCCAGACAAACCTATACAGGTGGGCTAAATAACCTTCAAAGTTCGTAAGCTGAAACACTCTTGTCATGCCCAGGAATATTTATTAACTTGGAGCTGCACGTTTACTCCTTCTCTGGGAGAAATAGTTATGGGGAGAGCTCCCCGGAAGGTCAAAGGTGTAGGTGAGAGCAAAAAACAGACTCTGGTTTTGGGGTAGATGCTCTAGGACAGGGGATCTCCTGAGGCTTGATCATGCCTTTGCGTATGCCGAAGCCTCCTTCCTCATGACCTTTGCCATGGGCAGAGTTCCTCACGCTGGCCCCCAGCAACTGAGTGACTAAACAATTAACAGCAAGAAAGAGTCCATATACTTTCGGAAAAGTTTCCAAAGTATTAACAATTATTGTAAATAGTAGACATAATCAATTATTGATGTCTCCAAAGTAGGTTTTAACAGATTCATTTTTTCTGTGTGTAGCTATATTATATATCTAAACCCTAAGAACTAGTTTAAAAGATTATCTTCTTTTGTATGACTTTGTTTAGCTATAACAACACAATCTAATAGTGTGTTAAATGAAAATTATTAGGAGTGGTAAGAAAGTTAATAAGGAGAGCTATTCTTCCTCTATATTCTTGACTGATAAATCTTTGAAGATATACAAAGATTAATAGATAGCTCTGTATGTCTATATGTAATACTAAAGCATAACATGAATTAAGAAAAGTGTCAGATGATAAATGCATTGCTCCTTTTTGACTGGTAGATTTTGATATCCTAAAGCTTACTGAAGCTCACTAAGAGAGACTTAATGAAGTCTTTTTGTACCAGGGAAACTGATGATTCTGGCAATGAATTTGTTTGGGACACACTATCTGATCCCACCACTTAGATGCTTTTATTTGATGCCTACTTATCTTCTGTTGTCACACTAAAGAAGACTACATATATCTAGCCCCCATTTTTTTTCAATGTAAGTTTATTTCCAAAGAAGAGTTCCCAGAATAGATGTAAAAGAAAACTTCAAATTTTATGTACAACACAAATAGTTATGTCTCTATTATATCTCGGTCCTCTAGAAGGAGACCGAGCTGTGATGAATCTTTTGGAATTCTTTTCTTGACAGTTACATCAAGATTAGTATTTCTCATACTCCCTTTCTAACTTCTTGAGGAACCAATTCTCTCTTTGAGAATCAGGATATCAAAGATACATGGTTTCGAGATTAACATTAATATACAAATACAACATGAACTTATCTATCCAATCTTATTTGTTTTCATATCACTTCTCCCCTCCTTCTTCTCCACTCCTCCCCTATTCATCATACTGTGTCAAAATACACAGAACGATCTCCAGTGTCTCTAAAACCTCACATAGTTCTACAGCTTGTTTTTTTAATTAAGTTTAACCCCCTTAGCAAGAAATACTTTAGCCCCAATTTGGTGTATCTTGTGTTCATCTTGTCTTTACAATAAAATAATGTTTAATTTATTCTCAAAATATCAGTGATTTAGATTATAGCTATATTTATATAATCATTTGAAAAATAATAATGTCTGTTTAAAAACCCCCTATTTTAAGACTCTACAGCCTATATTGTTTAGATAACCCCCTTTAGAGTAAAGAATTTATGATGGAGTGAAAAATTCCTCAGATCTTAAGAAGTATTAATAATATATATGCTTAGAAACATTCTCCTTAATTACTCCTCCAGAAGTGCCTTTGCCCAGGACCTTCTCAGAGTGACCTCTTCTTCATACAGTACACATGATGATTTTGTAACAGAATATCTGTGTTACTTAAAAGAACAACAAAACTGTAATGATGCCAGAAGTAGCAGGCATTATTTATTATATGAAAAGATCCCTGCCCAATTTCAGAAGAAGAATAAATTTGTGTGCAGTTAATAAAGTGTGTGCAGTTAATCTATAGTCTGAAATACAGTCTAGCAAACAGAGATGGCTACAAGAGAACACAGATGAAGTAAAAATTGAGCTAATCACTTGAGTTAAATAAATGAGAACTAAGATTCTTTTACTAAGAATGTGAAAGATCCTCCCACAATGAGTAAACATTATTCCATATGCAAAGACAGTTTTATATCNTGTGAGATGAGTGCAATTGTGCAGTAGTGTGAGCATTCTTTGGCATTGCCTTATTTTGGAACTGGAATGAAAACGGACCTTTTCCAGTCCTGTGGCCGCTGCTGAGTTTTCCAAATTTGCTGGCATATTGAGTGTAGCACTTTCACAGCATCATCTTTCAGGATTGAGACAGCTCAACTGAAATTCCATCACCTCCACTAGCTTTGTTCATAGTGATGCTTTCTAAGACCCACTTGACTTCACATTCCAGGATGTCTGGCTCTAGATGAGTGATCACATCCTCATGATTATCTGGGTCGTGAAGATCTTTTCTGTACAGTTCTTCTGTGTATTCTTGCCACCTCTTCTTAATATCTTCTGCTTCTGTTAGGTCCATACCATTTCTGTCCTTTATCGAGCCCATCTTTGCATGAAAAGTTCCCTTGGTATCTCTAATTTTCTTGAAGAGATCTCTAGTCTTTCCCATTCTGTTGATATTGCATCTTATTTAATGGTTTTCTCTTTTTGTTTGGAAAGAAGGAGCTGGGTGCTTCAGAATTTTGAATGGCACAGTCGTTATACAGATTTGTTTCCCTCATAAGAGCAAAAAGAATCAATCAATAGAATAGGAAATTTCTAAATTTATTTGAAACAGCCAGAGTCATATATTTAATGGACAAGGAAAAAAGCCTACCTAGATTTTCTCTTTTTAAATTTATTGATCTATCACCCCAAAGACAAAAAAAAAAATGTATCTATCTATAATGTATTAATTGACCCCTCCCAAGACAGATTTCACTTTTAGTTTTAAAGCACACCTTGTGAAGTTATCCTATTCTGTGAGTGTGTGTATTTCTTAAAGTGAAAGTTATTCTAAGGGGAAAAAAATAATACCAGACACACAGATATATAGAACAGTCTTTTGGACTCTATGGGAGAGGGAGAGGGTGGGATGATTTGGGACAATGGCATTGAAACATGTATAATATAATATATGAAACGAATCGCCAGTCCAGGTTCAATGCAGGATACTGGATGCTTGGGGCTGGTGCACTGGGACGACCCAGAGGAATGGTACGGGAAGGGAGGAGGGACAGGGGTTCAGGATGGGGAACGTGTATACCCTGTCTCTTATACACATCTAGATGTGTATAAGAGACAGCTCGGGAACAGGGGGTCTCCTGAGGCTCGATCACACCTTTGCGAATGCTGAAGCCTCCTTCCTCATGACCTTTGCCATGGGCGGAGTTCCTCACGCTGGCCCCCAGCAGTCGGCTGTAGTTTTATACCTTTGTTGAACTGGCACTGCATGTTGTAGCTTGTTGACCTGGGCAGAGACAAAACAGGTTAGACAATTGACAGTACGTGGAATAAGCATAAGCATCATCAATATAGCATAACAAGGACTAGTAGGGGCATTAGTCACTTTTAAATTCACATCGCCAGGATGGCTTAAGTCCCTCCTTGTTCAGGGATCAGAAGATCTATCTCCTGTCTGTTTTGGAGTACAATCTCTGTCAAGCTGTGTTGGCTGTTTAGAGCTATCCTGAGAAATCTTATCCCCAGAAACTAGATTTTGGGGGTGTTCATTAGAATGGCACTCATTGGTAGTCCTGAATAGGTATCTGAGATCTCCCAGGGTCTCACAGGTGTATCGAGTGTCCTCTTCTGTTTTCTTCCACGGCTTGACTCATGAGTAGTGAATCCAGGTGTCAGGTCCTGGTACCTTGACTGCTGTGGGGGTAGAAAGTATTACAGGGTAGGGGCCCTTCCATGTGGGCTGGAGTTGAGCCTTTGGGGACCCATCTTTCCAGACTTTAATTAGGACTTGAGTCCCTGGAGCATATAGTGGTGACTCCTTAGAATCTTTTGGGTCCTGGTTTATACCCCACAAGTGTATATCCTGTTGAAATTGCCCAGTGGCCATGGTATAGGACTGGAGGGTCTGAACCTCTGGATCTAGGAAGAGGTCATTGACATAAACAAAAGGTCTCCCATATAGCATCTCATAAGGACTAAGACCAAGCTGTTCCTTAGGGGCAATGCGGGTGCAGAGCAGAGCTATTGGTAAAGCCTCCTTCCATCCCAGGGAGGTCTCCTGGGTTATCTTTTTTTATAGGTGATTTTAAGAAACGATTGGCTCTTTCTTCTTTTCCTGAAGATTGAGGCCTCCAGGCACAATGGAGATAATAAGTAATGCCTAATGCTTTTGAGACCCCTTGGGTGACCTTGGAAGTAAATGATGTCCCATTGTCACTTTGTAATGACCTGGGCAGACAAAATCTTGGAATGATTTCATGAAGCAGTTTTTTTACCACCTCCTCAGCCTTCTCAGTCCGGGTGGGAAAGCCTTCAGTTCATCCTGTTTAAGTCAATGCAAATGCAAGTCTTGCCATGAACATGTAACATAAGATATACAGGCCAGCTGGCCTAGAGCTCAGGGTATGGACTCAGTATTCTCCTAAAACACATGTGCCATGTATATTGAAGATACACGTATCAACCAGAGTCACAAGTGAGTAAAAGGACATGGATGATGTAAGGAAAATGAAGTCACAAAATACTCCACAAGAAAATGAGCTGGAAAACAGAAGATTATTCGTCACTGCCACTAGGGGAAGGGAGGCATGTGTTTTGTCTCTCAGAAGACACTTGGCAATGTCTGGAGACATTTTTCCTTGAGAGGGGAAAATGCTTGGATATCACTAGTGGGAGTCCAGGGTGGCCCCCACATACAGAAACCATAGTCTAGAGCAAGAGACAGGCATCAATACCATTTAAAAACTTCTCGGATAACTCAGATAATAGGCAGTCATGTTTGGGAAACATTGGAATTTTGAAAAAATTGGTTATCAGATATGCAGTAGCTGAGCGGCCTTTTAAAATCCATTGAGAGCATATAAACGTATGGATTCTCCTACCCTAACTAATGCTCTCCCTGGCCCCATTTCTTCACCAGTAGATATGAAGTAAAACAGGTCAATCTTGTTTCCAAGAGCTCCCTGGCCATCTACTCAACATCTAGAGCTGGGACCTCAGGTGAGTGGAGAGATTAGGAGCTCAGGTGGGCAGTGCTACCCATTGCTTCCAGCTGTATGTTTTTAGGAGAGTCCCTGCTTGACTTTTCCACAGTCAGACTGAGCACTTTATATTGTAGTAACCTAGTACACAAGCCATAGCTTGTTTGAAGTGAGAGGAACCGTGTGGCCTGTGTGTTTGCAGGATGCAAGTTTGCTTGCCTGGGTGGCACTGGAGTCTGGAGACAGCAGGAAATGAGACCACATTCCTGTTGTTCAAATAACCTGTCTACAAGGCTCGAAAGCTCTGCCATTCAGCAGTGAGCTGTCTGGCTCCCTTTCGCTGCATCCGTTGGACACAATAGGACTAGAAGCTTCTGAAAGCAAGTGAAAGGTAAGACCCACCTGGGAAATGACTTGTTCCACTTTACCCCCATCACTCAGCAACAGGTTTCCAACAAAGGATCTAACGCTTTGCGTGCCCCCTGCCCCTGGCTGCCTTTCCCACATATTCTGTGCCTAGCGTGAACTTCATTTAGAGATAGCTCTCAAATCTGACTTTACTATTTTAGGCTTCCAGACTCCCCACTGAGTTCTCAGTTAGGCTGTGTTAGGCACGTTATCTGGGTCATCAAAGTGCCTGAGCTCATTCCAAGTTTTTAAGCAAAGGTGCCTCCTACCACCTTCAGAATCACCGGGGCTGGGTGGGTATCAGCAAAGGCCGCTCGCCTGCAGCACCAGCTGCCTCAGGCTATGGGGTTGAAGAAGCTGCACTTTGATACTTCTCGTTGTGGTTTATCGATCCTATTATCATCATCTCTTAGGAAAATCAATGCTTTGGTCTTTCAGTGAACATGTAAATAAAGTGATAAAAAATAAACCAAGGCCAGTTGTTTCCTGATGGAAAAAGAAGAGATGAATTAAGAACATTTACGATGAGCAGCAGAGGGCTGTTTGTGAGCTTAGGAGGATTTAGAAACAGTGAAAATCAGGGCCGTGTTTGGTGACTCAGTGATGCTGGCTGTTCTGTGCTTGGAGGATATCCTTGTTCCAAGTGTGTGGTCTCCTGGTTATTAATGGTGTTGCTTGGAATTTGTGCTTTGATCTGATTGAAACCAACATCGTTCACTCAATTTCCCATCAATTTTATCTTAGGAAATAAACCTTTGTGTTAACTGAGTTACCTAACTGATAGAAGGAGATACTACTAATCATTAAAAAGGTTAATAATGAACTATTACTGGAATTTCCTACATGTCTGTGTTCAGTAATATTTTTTCTGGATCTGTTCTCTGTATGATTCTAGCCCCTAGGATACACTGTGACCAAGACAGACAGTCCCTTGCCTCTTAGAACCTACCAGTTCAGTTGGAAGACAGAAGGTGAACAAACCAATGCAATATGATGTCAAATACTGGTGGCTCAGAGGTTAAAGCGTCTGCCTCCAACGCGGGAGACCCGGGTTCTATCCCTGGGTTGGGAAGATCCCCTGGAGAAGGAAATGGCAATCCACTCCAGTGTTCTTGCCTGGAGAATCCCATGGACGGAGAAGCTTCGTAGATTACAGTCCACGGGGTCGCAAAGAGTCGGACACGACTGAGCGACTTTACCTTACCTTACCTTACTAATACATGAAGAATAAGCAGAGTAACAGCATGGCAAGTGAGTGAGGTACAGTTTATGTAGGGAGGTCAGAGAAAGTCACTGTGAGATGGTATCCAACAGAGAAACGGCTCAAGTGAAGGAAGGAGCCACTCTGTGAAAAAATGCAAACCCAACAATGATCTCATTTGGGAACCTGCAAATATACTGGAAAATCCTGATTTTTGAAAGTCGGAATCCTGGGGTTCTGATCCTGGCCACACTTCTGATTAGCTGTATGACTTTGAGAAGTTAAGCTCTCTCTCTCTCTGTCTTCTGAGTTCTCCAGGTGGAAAAAGAAAGTATTTTGATTCAACTTACGGGATGGTTTTGAGACTTGAATGAGAATCAAACATTTGAAACACAGTGGACTAGGATGTGGGAGGGCCTTGGTGAATGTCAGGATGCTGAGAGACAGATGGGCAGAAGTTCGACTCAGCTCCTGTCTTTAGAGGGGCTGCTGTACTTCCATTCAGTCTGTCAACATATGGTTGAGCACCTCCTGGGCAGTCTCAGGATGCACCAGTGAAGAAGGCAGACAGCATCTGATCCCACGTGTCTCCATTCAGACTGTTCTATGATAGCTTAGTGTTTGAGGACTAGACACCCTAGAGCCAGCCATGTGGGTACAAGTCTCAGTCCTTCCACTTAGTATATTTATGAGCTTGGCAAGTAGGTTAACGTCTCTGCACCTCTATTTCCTCATCTGTAGAATAGGATGATGATAAATAATAATAACAATAATAGTAGTATTTAACTCATAAAATTGTCAGAATGATAAAATAAGTAACATTTGAAATGAGTAATATTTGAAATACATTTAAGGGAATTTCACATACTAGAAGAGTATTTCAAAGTTGAAAATAAAAACCTCCTTATGAATTGTTCTGTGTTGTAGAAGAGGCAGGCTAACCTTTGCTCTGCAGTTATCACCTTATTTGGTTATCTCAACAGTTCATTTCACAGATGAGGAAATGGAAATTCAGAATTGTTAAACATTTTGCCCCAAAATAACACACCTGGTTAGTGTATGAGCTGGAAATGTAAACTAAGTTTCACTCTAAAACCCCCTCTTGACCCTTTTTCCTCTGGGATGGGTTACTGAAGTTCCAGATAGGAGCACAGATGGGTTTCTGCCCTGAGAAGATTTAAAGTGGAAGGGAAGAGCCACTAAGGGGTTACAAGACATGCACAGGATCTCACAGCTCATGAGGAATCCAAATCCAGAATTCCCACCTTTAAGTCTAGAGCAACTTTGCTATTCCATTTGTAGAACTGAATGCAATAAGCATTTATTAAATGATTCTGTGTACTAAAAGATAAAAGAGCAAAATAATTCCTAATGTATTCAGCTGACCAGAAAAGATGGTACTCTCCAGGGAATATTAAGGACAGTCTCTTGGTTTGGGAAACCTGAGGAAAGTCTTTTTGTAGATAAACTTTTATTTGGGCATAATTTTTCAATAGATTTACGAAAAAGTCATGAGGATAATACACTGGTTCCTACATAGCTTTAATTCAGTTTCCTCTAAAATGGTAACATCTGACCCATATAAAGTTAACTTTACTACATTAATATTAGGTAAACGACAGGCTTAATTAGGATTTCACCACTTTTTCTGCTAATATCTTTTACCTGGGATCCACTCCAAGATATCAAAGTGAACTTAGGAAAATCCTCCTTTTGACTTAAGAAATCTTAACTTGTACCCCTACTTGCAACTATTGCTTTCTGGTAAAAAGATCAGTTCAATTCAGTCACTCAGTAGTGTCCGACTCTTTGCGACCCCATGAATCGCAGCACGCCAGGCCTCCCTGTTCATCACCATCTCCGGGAGTTCACTCAGACTCACATCCATCGAGTCAGTGATGCCATCCAGCCATCTCATCCTCGGTTGTCCCCTTCTCCTCCTGCCCCCAATCCCTCCCAGCATCAGAGTCTTTTCCAATGAGTCAACTCTTCACATGAGGTGGCCAAAGTACAGGAGTTTTAGCTTTAGCATGATTCCTTCCAAAGAAATCCCAGGGTTGATCTCCTTCAGAATGGACTGGTTGGATCTCCTTGCAGTCCAAGGGACTCTCAAGAGTCTTCTCCAACACCACAGTTCAAAAGCATCAATTCTTTGGCACTAAGCCTTCTTCACAGTCCAACTCTCACATCCATACATGACCACAGGAAAAACCATAGCCTTGACTAGACGGACCTTAGTCGGCAAAGTAATGTCTCTGCTTTTGAATATACAATCTAGGTTGGTCATAACTTTTCTTCCAAGGAGTAAGCGTCTTTTAATTTCATGGCTGGAGTCACCATCTGCAGTGATTTTGGAGCCCCCCCAAATAAAGTCTGACACTGTTTCCACTGTTTCCCCATCTATTTCCCATGAAGTGATGGGACAGGATGCCATGATGTTAGTTTTCTAAATGTTGAGCTTTAAGCCAACTTTTTCACTCTCCTCTTTCACTTTCATCAAGAGGCTTTTTAGCTCCTCTTCACTTTCTGCCATAAGGGTANTAAAGCAATTATATTCCAATAAAAAATATCATGTAGAGATCACATTATTCATAAAGATGACTTTTACCTTAAAGTCCATTGCATCTAAAATTATTATCTTGTCACCAGCTTTCTTTTGTTTAAGATTTATGTTTTTCATCTTTTCTACCCTTTTTATTTTTAATCTTCCCATGTGTGTAAGTTTCTGGTACATCTTTTATAAAAGCACATGGCTGAATTTTGAATACTGTTCTCAAAATCATTCTAAAATCTATTTTAACTAATATATGTATGTCATTTGCATTTTATTGATTACACATTTGGGCATGTTTCTACTATTTTTCTTTGTATTTTCTTCTGTAGGATTTTTTTTCTCTTTCCTTTTTTTTTTTTTTTTAAAATATTGAGTTCCTGGCATATTTACTTTTTTATTACATTTCTTTCTCTTTTCTAACTTGGAAGTTTCACCCTGCATTTCAGTTCTTATAATGGTTGTCCTTGAATGTTTATAATTTATAAGTGTTTTTAAAACTTTGCTTTGGTTCACTTTAAATGTTCTATTATTTTCTAAACAAGCTATAGTTTCAAGCCTTGAAACTTTTCTAAGAATAATCGGTCAAAAACTTAGCAATAAAAGTGCCAGAAGAACAACAGAACCATTAAGAAAAGTGTCTGGTAGGTAGGAAATATAAAAAATATTGTTTGCAAATTGCAAATGCTTATAACAGGAAGCATACAGACCTCAAAATCTTCATAAGGTAAAGACAGAAGTGTTGACTTGCAAGAAAAGGGAAGATAACTCCTTTTATCTGAAAAACAGTGATTTTTTTTTTAAGGTGGAAGGAACTTCTGCAGTCTAATCCAAGCTCTTTGTTTTAGAGATGAGGAATATGAAATCCAGAAGATGGAAATAATTTGCCCAAAATGTTGATCTGTGGGCACAAGATACACCATGAAATAATGTCTTTTTTTGCAGCTGTTCTGGATGGAGAGGTAGGTCAAAATCCAAGCATGAAATAATAACTGGGAAAGCAAGGTCATTTTACATTAGTGTTTCCATCTATGTAGGCCTAAGAGCCCACTTATATCAATCAAGGAAAAGGGGAGCCTTTGGGCAGATTAAAAATAGAAGTCAGTTGTGGGACAGTTATAGTCAACTGACTGATTTTTATTTGTCAGTCACATGCCTGCGATCCAGGTAGCTGTCACCAGGGTGATGGAATTTGCCTCCATTGGCAAAATTCAAACTAATTTTCTGGTTCGTGGGTTAGAGTACCTCTCCACACACTGAGAGCTTTTTATTTACCGTCTCTTTACTAAACTAATAAAACCTAACAAATTAATCTCTAACTGTTGATCACAAAGTTCACTAGGTGCATCTATAAAGAATGGAGCTTCCAAAGAAAATCACCCATTACTTTCCAAACACATCTCCTATGCAGTTTGGAAGAAGACTTAAATAGTGCTTTCCAAGCTGATGTTTTGCAGAATACCAGTTCTAACAGGTGTTTAAGGGATCTCTGGAAAAGGTGTTCTAGGGTCAAATACATAGAAAAGCTGGATCAAACAAAGCTTTAAAATGGTCAGTGCAAGTCTTATCAGAGACTTTTTTGTACTTAATGCTTTGTGTATGGAGAGTTCCTCAGCTGATTCAAACAAGAGAATCTTATCCTCATAAATGCTTTCACAGAGTATATGTGGGAAAATATGATTAAAAGAAATACAAATTTTGCCAACAGCATAGTATCTTTCTCACTAAGCTTTTTTTTTTATTGTGGTAGAATATATATAACATAAAATTTATTATTTTTTACCATTGTCACCATTTTTAAATGTACAGTTCAGTGGCATTAAGTATACTCACATAGTTGTTCAGCCATTACCAATGCCCCTCTCCAGATCTATTTTCATCTCTTCCTACTGAAACTCTGTGCTCATTAGACAGTAACTCCTCATTCTAGACGAGAGAATCTTATTCTCATAAATGCCTGGTGGTGCCTGGCCACCACCATTCTACTTTATGTCTCTGTGAATTTGACTCCTCTCGGTTCCTCACATAAGTGGAATCATGTAGCGTGCTTGTGACTGGTTTATTTCACTTAGCATAATATCTTCAAAGTGCATCCACATTGTAGTGTGTATCAGAGTTTCCTTCCTTTTAAAGCCAAATGATATTCCACTGTATATATATACTACATTTCTTTATCCATGCATCTATCGATGGACATTTGGGTTGCTCCCATTTTTGGCTACTGTGAATAATGCTGAAATTACTCATTAAACTTTATTTACTGCAGATTTCACTCTGGTTCTATTCTTGAAGTTGAAAAACTTTGTCCAGAACATTCCTTTCACCCACAAAATCCTTTCTGATGAGTAAGGATTTCTGGCCCTGACTAAGGTTCTTAAAAGCATTAGATGGCTTGGTGTTGAAACTTCCCACAGATACTCTGTTTCACTGTTTCAGGGGAAGCATTTGGCTAGGTTTTGGAAGCATTTGAAAGGTTCCCCTAGAACCATCCAAAGAACACATGTAGCTGTCTGACTATTCCTACTCCTCCACCCAGCTCTGTCCCTTTCCATAATAAGAAAGTCCCTTATACAACATGACTTCAGATCCAGATGGGAAATCTTTAGAAGCCTCCTGTGGGCAACAGGCAGCAAGATGTGTGACTTATCCTTGAGGATCCATTTTTTTCTAATTAAATAAAGCTATTATCCTTTCAAAGGAAAACCCTTTTATCAAGTATTAAAAACCTGCAGTTAACTTATTGGGTTGGCCAAAAAATTCATTTGAGTTTTTCCATTAAGCTGTTACTGGAAAACCCAAACAAACATTTTGGCCAACCCAATATTTACTGGAATAGAAATTTATTGATCTCCATCAAAGGTCTTGTAAGACTTAAAGAACAAAGAGGAGGTCCTTTGAGGTACTATGTGCTTTTTAAAGCCTGCAAAGCATGAGTCGGTATCATCTCCTGTTGTGTACAATGGGAAGAAAATACAGGGATGCTTTTAGAAATAAGCAGAAGACCACTTTGGCCAGTCAAACAACAGTATAGGAGGAAACAAGCCTAGGAAATACTAGAAAAAAAGCTTTCCTCTCTGGCTTCTGGAAAGTTAAGTTATTAACATCTTCCAAGAAGATAATGGGAATATTAAGAAGTTGAATTATCTGTTCCAATGGCAGGACACAAGGGTCTTCCTATGCTGTCTTGTACTTGATACCTTCCTCTTCTTTAAACCAAACCTTGTAGCTCCTGACTGTGCTGATTCTGGGTGCCCTGTGCTCTTGAGCCCATCCAGATGACCAGTACTCTGAGATTTAAATAAAAGTTGGGTTGGACTTGATCCTGCACCATATGAGCACACATATTCCTTTCACTGCAATTCACTGGGAATTTTCAGAAGCTTATATATTCCAATCATTGTGATTCTGAGTTGGACACTGTGGGGCTCCTGGGCAAGTAGCTTTTTTTGTGTCCCTCATTTCTTGATTACAGGAAATACACTTCATCCAACCTCCACAACCTTCCTTGAGTTCCATGGGGGCATTTGCTAACTAGGGAAGTGAAGTGCTAAGGAGATGAGGAAGGAATAGTCAAAAGAAACAACCAGAATCCTTGGGTCAGAGGTCTGATCCCCCCTCAAGGGATGTACATAACAATATCCTTAAGCTGTTTTGCAAATACTGAAACCTCCACCAGGTGGGAGAAATTAAGGATATGCTGCCCATAAACACAGAGACCCTGGACCAGTCGGAAACTAAATGTTGATGATGCTGCGTCCCACTTACCTCATCACCAACCAATTTGAAGAATGTCCATAAGCTGATCAAGTCCTCTTTGAACCACTACTATAAAACTCCTCACTAGCCCCTTCAGGTTGGGACACACAGTTTTGAGGGCATTAGCCCGCTGTGGCCCCCTTTGCCTGGCAAAGCAGGCTACTCTTTTCTATTTCATCCAAAACTCTGTCTCCAAGATATAATTTGGTGTTGCAGTAAAGAAGCTTGATTTGACTTCGATTGCTTGATTCAGCCTATCCTTGGATGGAATTCTACTCTGTCTTCTTCCCTCCTGCAACGTTTTTTCTTCTCCAACTTGTAGCAACCCAAACCTGGAGCTCAGTCTCTTTTCCTTGTTTTTCCAAAGCACCACCACATAGGCAGTTATGAAGAGGAGGGTTTTATTAAGGATCTTGAGACACAGACAAGGAGATCACAGCCCCTACAAATTTCCTAAGCTTGGATACAGGATCTCTGCCTATCTCTGCTCAGCTGTGTGCATCTCAGTAAGTCCTCTCCCCAACACCCACTCTCCCTTTCCCTTAGAAAATTCCTTGTTCCTTTGGTGAAAGAAGGAAAATAAAGGAGATAGGGGCTGCCTCACCTTGCCCATGGGCTTTCAAAATTCTGCTTTCATCATTTTTAGTTATCAAGATGTTTTGTTAAATGCAATTCTTTCAAAGTCAGAGTTTACTCTACATGATAGTAAAGTAATGCTCAAAATTCTCCAAGCCAGGCTTCAGCAATACGTGAACCGTGAAATCCCTGATGTTCAAGCTGGTTTTAGAAAAGGCAGAGGAACCAGAGATCAAATTGCCAACATCTGCTGGATCATGGAAAAAGCAAGAGAGTTCCAGAAAAACATCTATTTCTGCTTGATTGACTATGCCAAAGCCTTTGACTGTGTGGATCACAATAAACTGTGGAAAATTCTGAAAAAGATGGGAATACCAGACCACCTGAGCTGCCTCTTGAGAAATCTGTTAGAACTGGACATGGAACAACAGACAGGTTCCAAATAGGAAAAGGAGTACGTCAAGGCTGTATATTGTCACCCTGCTTATTTAACTTCTATGCAGAGTACATCATGAGAAACGCTGGACTGGAAGAAACACAAGCTGGAATCAAGATTGCCAGGAGAAATATCAATAACCTCAGATATGCAGATGACACCACCCTTATGGCAGAAAGTGAAGAGGAACTAAAAAGTCTCTTGCTGAAAGTGAAAGAAGAGAGTGAAAAAGTTGGCTTAAAGCTCAACATTCAGAAAACGAAGATCATGGCATCTGGTCCCATCACTTCATGGGAAATAGATGGGGAAACAGTGGAAACAGTGTCAGACTTTATTTTGGGGGCCTCCAAAATCACTGCAGATGGTGACTGCAGCCATGAAATGAAAAGATGCTTACTCTTTGGAAGAACAGTTATGACCAACCTAGATAGCATAATCAAAAGCAAAGACATTTCTTTGTCGACTAAGGTCCGTCTAGTCAAGGCTATGGTTTTTCCTGTGGTCATGTATGGATGTGAGAGTTAGACTGTGAAGAAGGCAGAGCGCCAAAGAATTGATGCTTTTGAACTGTGGTGTTGGAGAAGACTCTTGAGAGTCCCTCGGACTGCAAAGAGGTCCAACCAGTCCATCCTAGAGGAAATCAGTCCTGAATATTCATTGGAAGGACTGATGCTGAAGCTGGAACTCCTATACTTTGGCCACCTGATGCAAATAATGGATTCATTGGAAAAGACCCTGATGCTGGGAAAGATTGAAGGCGAGAGAGGGGGAAGACAGAGGATGAGATGGCTGGATGGCATCATTGACTCAACGGATGTGAGTTTGAGCAAACTGTGGGAGATAGTGAAGGACAGGGAAACCTGGCGTGCTGCAGTCCATGTGGTTGCAAAGAGTTGGACATGACTGAGCGAATGAACAACAATAGAATAATATATTTATGAATTTGAGATAGAAAGAAATTTCTTTTAAAAATCCCTCAAAAAAGTATAAGAAATAAAACAATTGATAACTCCTTAGCTTTTTTAAAAAAAACCTGTCAACTTCTTCAAAATAAAGATAACATAGAGAAAGTAAAAAGATAAGCCACAGCTTGGAAGAACGTATTTGCAATGAATATATCTGATCAGGAACGTATACACCACTTTCACAAATCAGTAATCCCCAGTGGCAAAGAACTTGAACAGGCAATTCATGGAGGAAGAAAGCTAGCGGTTCAACTTCATTACTGATCAGGAAAAAACAAACAAAAATGAGATACTTTGCAATTATCAAGTTTTCAAACACTAAAACAAATTCAAAACTGAATTGTTGGTAAGGATGTGGAAAAATGGAAACTTTCGTACATTCTTGCTGGGAGTGAAGTTGGGACAATCACTTCAAAGGGCGGTATTGCAGTACTTGGTTAGGTTACTTTGCTCACATTACAATTCATCAATTCTACTTTTCGGCGTGGTGACTGTAGCTTCACCCTCTGTTACAGTAACCTCTAGCCACATGTGGCTATTTGAGCGCTTGAAAAATTGAGATGTAATGTAAGTGTGAAATGGAGTTCCTAGTGGCTTAGCAGTAAAAAAATAATCTGTTTGCAAAGCAGGAGACTCAGGTTCAATTCCTGGGTTGGGAATATCCCCTGGAGAAGGAAGTGGCAAGCCACTCCAGTATTCTTGCCTGGAAAATCCCATGGACGAAGGAGCCTGGCAGGCTACAGTCAATGGGGTTGCAAAAAAGGTGGATGATACTTAGAGACTAAACAGCAACAAAAATAAATGTAAAATAAACTACAGATTGAAAAGACAGTATAAGAAAAGCATGGACAGTGTCGAATTCATAATTTTACATATGATGATTACTTATTGGAATGATAACACTTTGGATATATTGGTTAAATAAAATATATTATTTGAATTAACATTTAGCCTGTTACTTTTTTTTTTTAGAGCTTCCATTTGACTTTATTTTACTTTACAGTACTCTATTGGTTTTGGCATACATTGACATGAATCTGCCACAGGTGTACACGATAGCCTGTTACTTTTAATTTTTAAAATGTGGCTACTGGAAAATTTTAAATCACAATGTATCTTGCATTATATTTCTACTAGACAGTGCTGGTCTAGGAAAATTCCCATACATCTACTTGAGAAGATATGTACAAGAATGCTTGTAGTAGCATTACCTGCAAAGACAAATTTAGAAATAACCTCTATGTTAATTAATAGGACTATGACTAATTTGTCTCCATGAAATGAAATGAAATCCTATACAGTACAGAGTTAAATAAATCAAAGCTGAAAATATAAACAAAGAGAAATCTCAAAAACACAGTTATGGAATGTTATGCAAAGTATGTTAAACAAAAAATACACTCTCTTCCTTTTTGTTTGAGACCTTCCATGCACCTCCAGATTTCCCCCCTTACTTTAAAGCCAGGACAAGTGGAAATCTGCTTAAATAAGAGTAACACCACTAACGCATGTGACTGTGTCCCTAAGAAAAGTGAAAGGCTACTAGCATAATGAGTACAGCTATTTTGGCAGAGTGGAATTTAATCACAGCTTTATTGTGTAGTGGGGTTAACACTTACCTAACTGACCTCACACAGTAGCTATGAAAACAAATCGTGATGAGAAGGAAAGCCTTCTCTGAATGTTGATAGATTCTGGCCTCTTCAGCAGCAGTTGATTCATGGGACCTGTTTTCATTTTGGCAGGTTTGCAGTGGAAAACACACAGCCATGAGGGCCTCTGAAGCCAAGAACTGGAACTGCAGAAATACTAGATGTTGGTATCAGGATGACCTTCAACTAGTACCCAACGAGTGACAGCCAGCCTTCAGACCTGAAAATGACCTTTAATGTGATTGTCTCACATGTTCCCCACAGATACACAGAAATGCAGTAAGATAATCCTAAGGGACACAGCATTCTACTTACGGGGTGCTCCAAGGACAGACAAAATTGCCAGAGCTGTTTTCTTTGTGAGTCAGTCCACACATCCATTTATTCACCCATACATTCATCGTTCCTTCTGACACACAGACCACCTTAGCACAATGTGAGAGGGATCACACTGGGTGTGAATACCAGCAGGTGTGGTTTGTGGGTCCATCTTTTAGTCTGTTCACCACACTCACTAAGAGGGCTGCTAAGGACCTCGTACTGGCCAGATACAGCAAGCATTTAACTGTCCTTTCCAAGTACTGTGGACTGCATATTCACGTCCCTCCAAAATTCATATGTTGAAGCCCTAGTCTCCATTGTGATGGTATTAGGAAGCGGGGCCTTTGGGAGGTGATTATGTCATGAGGATGGAGCCCTCATGATGGAATTAGTTCCCCCTTAAGAAGAGAAACAAGGCAGCTTGCTTCCTTTCTCACTCTTCCATCTGAGGATGCAACCAGGAAGACTGTTCTCACCAGGAACTGAATAGGTTGGCCCTTTAATCCTGGACTTCCCAGTCTCCACAACTGTGAGAAGTAGGTTTCTGTTGTTTAAGCCACCAGGACTATGGCATTTTTGTTACAGCAGCCCAAACTGACTAATACACCAAATAAAGGATTTTACCCTGTGCAGGACCTCTCTCAAGTGACCACTCCCTCCTTACGTTTGTGACTGACCCCTGCATTGGTTTCCCTCTCACTTCTTGTGTGGTTAATTCTCAGACCCCACTCCTCCTTCTCACGCTTCTTGAGTTTTGGTGGGCTCCCAGGAAAATGCCCTCAAGTCTCTGGTGTCCTCTCCCAAACTTGGTGGCCCCATGTTGAACTCATAATCTTCCTTTCATACCCTGTCTTCCTTGGTCATCATGTCAGGACTGGCCTGGGACCTCAACTGCTCCCCCAACATCAAGGGTCTCTGCCAAGTCAGAGTGATTGGCTGAATTGGAATTTGCAAATTATGGAGCCTCGGGAATGTCTTGGTTGTTTAAACTAAATAGTGTTTGAAATAAATGAAATATAACAAAAATTCATTTATCCTTAACCTGAGTTTCCATATGACAACAGTAAGTGGGAGCCGATTGGCAGCCACCCCTTTTATTCTAAGCACATGCCATTCAACACACTATGTAGTTTGTCAGGGTCCCCACTAGTGTCTACTGATCTCCAACAAGATACTTTCTTCTTTTTTTTTGCTTTTTGCTTTTAAAAAATTTATTATTTGCACAGACCTTGTAGTAAGGTGTGTCATAGATTTGTGTGGAAACATGATGGTGCTTTTGCAGAATTATTTATTGCATATGGAAAAAATATAGATACTATTGCACTAGTATAGGGAATGTGGGCTTTACCATGGCTCCAACTTAACCTCTAAGTGAAGGGAAATAAATTAAACAGTGTCAGACTTTATTTTTCTGGGCTCCAAAATCACTGCAGATGGTGACTACAGCCATGAAATTAAAAGACACTTGCTCCTTGGAAGAAAAGTTATGACCAACCTAGACAGCTTATTAAAAAGCAGAGACATTACTTTGCCAACAAAGGTTCATCTGGTCAAAGCTATGGTTTTTCCAGTAGTTATGTATGGATATGAGAGTTGGACTATAAAGAAATCTGAGCCCAGAAGAATTGATGCTGTTAAACTATGGTGTTGGAGAAGACTCTTAAGCATCCCTGGGACTGCAAGGAGATCCAACCAGTCCATCCTAAAGGAGATCAGTCCTGAATATTCATTGGAAGGACTGATGCTGAAGCTGAAACTCCAATACTCAGGCCACCTGATGTGAAGCACTGACTCACTGGAAAAGACCCTGATGCTGGGAAAGATTGGGGGCAGGAGGAGAAGGGGACAACAGAGGGTGAGATGGTTGGATGGCATCACTGACTCAATGGACATGAGTTTGAGCAGACTCTGGGAGTTGGTGATGGACAGGGAGGCCTGGTGTGCTGCAGTCCATGGGGTTGCAGAGTTGGACACGACTGAGCAACTGAACTGAGCTGATGAGTGAACATTGGTTCCTTTTAGTATCTGCGGTAGCTGCTCTCTGCCTCTGCTGTTTTCACTTACGTTGTTAAACATGGCACATAAGCTGCCTGATCCAGCATACTTATTTTCTGGGAAAGACTGAAGGCAGAGAAAGGTTGAAGGCAGGAGGAGAAGGGGATGACAGAGGACAAGATGGAGGGATTGTATTACTGATTCAGTGGACATGAGTCTGAGCAAGCTTTGGGATATGGTGAAGGACAGGGAAACGTGACGCGCTGCAGTCCATGGGGTCACAAAGAGCTGGACAGGACTGAGCAACTAAACAACAACCAGCATATTTGGTCCAAAGACTGCAGTAAGATCGCACCTGAGCTCAGTGAACAAGCCACTCAAGTTTGCTCAGTGATTTCTGCTCTCTTGGTTGGACCCACTTACTTGAGTTGCTTGGGTGGTTGCTGAATACAGCTCTCCAGGTCATCCATTTTGATAGAAGCTATGTGTCACTTTTCTGTGCCACAGATTTATTCCAGAGGAGGTGGAATCAAGTGTTCAGGAAAGGTGGGGCAGCCACTCACCCTTTCCTGAGATCTAGCTCTTTTCTGAGCTGTGTTTCCAGGTTGGAGAGTGTGTCAGCTATGGAAACACTGGTGGTGGGTTAGTAGCCTCAGTTCCATGCAACAGGGTTCTCAAGGGCCCGTTGAACTGCAACAACTGTTTCTTTATAAATGAAACAAAAATAATGCTGTTAGAAACTCCAAACAAGAATTTACTTTATTTTTAATTAGAGCTAATTAACACGTAGGAATAGATAGGATTTCCCAGGTGACTCAGTGATAAAGAATCTACCTGCCAGGCAGGAGATGTGGATTTGATCCCTGGATTGGGAAGATCCCCCGGGGAAGGAAATGGCAACCCACTCCAGTATTCTTGCCTAGGAGATCTGATGGACAGAGTAGCCTGGCAGGCAGGAGTCCATGGGGTCTCAAAGAGTCAGCCACAACTTAGTGATTAAACAGCAACAAGGAATAGCTTATGAACAAAGAAAACTGCTACTAAGTGATAGATGCTCTGGTCGGTTCCAGTGCCCTGGCAACATTTTGCAGGTGTAATCAGAGATGTGCGCTGCTAAACTGAAAGACAAATCACCTTGTCTGCCTGCAGGCTGCTGGCTGTATTTATGATCACATTTTCCCCACATATAAAGGTCTCCAGGAGCCTATTTTTTTCAGGACTCTCCAGCAGTGTATATACCACTCCCGTGTTTCCTGTCATAAAATGGGGGACATATTTTAAGAACAGGTTTCTTTGAAAGGAAATCATTTTTTCTCTTTTTTACTAGACTAAGGTATATTATATAAATGAAAACATGGTGTGAGCCAAATACACTCATATTTCAACAAAACAGAGTTTCTCTCCAGGCACTGAGGTTTAAATATCCTATCAAAAGAAGTCAACTCCATATTGAATTCCCTTCTCTGAGCCACCGTATTGCTGAGATCTTATTACTTTTGGCACCAGAAGAAACAGGTCCTTTTTACAGTATTTCAGGCTGGACAGGTTGGGGAGTAAAACCTGGTCTCCTCAAATCAAGTGAAGCCAAAGAATTAAGTTAGCCTCAGATGGCACCATTTGCTGCTTTCACTTGAAAATCTTGCTTCCCATCATTAAAAGCTAGGTTTGAGAATGTCAAAGCAACTTGGCCATCTGTTCAATTTCCATTTTGTCTTGGCAGATTTCCTTTGGCTGAGTGTACACAAAGTTGACTTTTGATTCAAGAGTTAAGCAGGATAAAGAAAAAGAAGGAAAACTCAGCAGATATTGGGGGAAAGGAAGCATTTATTGAGATCTGACTATAGCCAGGCATTTTGTATATTTTGTCCCCTTTTATGTTATAGAATCCTGATAAATTGGTCCTATGTCCATACCACTGATAAAAGATACACGATTTGAAAGACTGCCTGGTTGACTACCAAATCCATTTTCTTTCTATCACTACTTGGAGAATAATAAAAACGTGAGAAGAAACAAGTTTGAAAGATTATAACCCATTCACCTCAGGGGTTTGTTGAGAAGTTGGTGCAAGAGAGGTGTTGAACTCAACTGAAGGGCTAAGGTGAGAATGAAAGCTTAGAAAGTATCATTTTAAAAGGCTGAGAATCAAATACAAGGTTCAGATACAAGGTCTGGCAAGCCTCCTGAAGCCTAGACTTACATTCTGATGGTTTTAGAGTGTTTGGAAGAAGTTTGTGGTTCTTTGACTTAACCTAAGTGAATGGGGAGTGATGAAGAAGGCAGTGTGTTCTATTCAATAAGGAGCAGGAGTTGGACAGGTGCCAGACATGAGCTAAGTATTTAAAAAATGAATCTGCTTACTTTGTGGAGAATGGACAATAAGGACCAATAAGGACTCAAATTAAAAAAAAAAAAGCAAACAGCCTAGGGGTTAGGGCAGTAGTCTAGGTGAGATGGGGTGATGGCAAGAACCAGAATAATAGTGATGGAGAGAGTGAGAAGTGGTTGAGTTTACATTATATCTTCAAGGTAGAGCCAATGTCATGGCTGATGGATCAGAGGTAATATGTGAGACAAGGAGAGAAGTCAGGGATAATGCTGAGATATTTTTTTGACCCGAGCAATTGATTGAAACTGTGATGGGTGATTATCTGTGGAGAAATATTTTTTAAAGGTATATTAACAAATATATGTAGAATCTAGAAAAATGGTACAGATGATCTTTTTTTTGCAAAGCAAATAGAGACCCAGATGTAGAGAGCAGACATATGGACACCAAGAGGGGAGAGGGGTGGGTGGTATGGATTGGGAGATTGGTATTGATGTATAACATAGATAAATGAGAACCTACTGTAAGTAGAGTCCCTGGTGGCTCAGAGGTTAAAGCGTCTGCCTGCAATGCAGGAGACCTGGGTTCGATCCCTGGGTTGGGAAGATCCCCTGGAGAAGGAAATGGCAACCCACTCCAGTATTCTTGCCTGGAGAATCCCAAGGACGGAGGAGCCTGGGCTATAGTCTATGGGGTCACAAAGAGTCGGACACAACTGAGCGACTTCACTTTCACTTTCCTTTCACTGTAAGCACAAGGAACTCTACTCAGTGCTCTGTGGGGAACTGAGTGGGAAGGAAATCCAAAAAAGAGGTGATACACATACATATATATACACACTCACATTTACGTATATACATCTGATTCAGTAACTACACTCCAATAAAAATTAATTTTAAAAAAAGGTAGAGGAGGAATTGAGTCCAGGTTGGAGTAGAAAAACTATCATATCTAGTGATTATTCAAGTGAAATTATTGGGAATACAGGTGAACGCACAAGTCTGAAGACACTGTATATGATTTGGATATCAGGGCTGGAGGTATGTACAGAAATGTGTTGTTGTTTTTCAGTTGCTAAGTCATGTCCGACTCTTTGCAACCCCATGGACTGCTACACACCAGGCTTCCCTGTCCTTCACTATCTCCCACAGTTTGCTCAAATTCACGTTGAGTCTGTGATGCCATCTACCCATCTCATCCTCTGCTCTCTTCTGCTTTTGCCTTCAATCTTTCCCAGTATCAGGGTCTTTACAACTCAGGTAAATTCAGAGACTTAGGTCCACTGTGAGGTTGATTTAGACTAAAATTTTGCTTATCACCCAACCTCCATGGCCCCCACTCTGGCAGGCTATGGATGCATTTTAGGTTCACAGGGATTAACATTTTTTTCTCCTTCTATAATCCCTTGGGAAACACACCCAATCTTACAAATTTAAATGCCATACATTTCTGTATGTATGACAAACCTAGACAGGGTATTAAAAAGCAAAGACCTCACTTTGCCGATAAATCATATAATGTCCATATAATCAAAGCTATGGTCTTTCCAGTAGTCATGTATGGATGTGAGAGTTGGACCATAAAGAAGGCTGAGTGCCGAAGAATTGATGCTTTTAAACTGTGGTGCTGGAGAAGACTTTTGAGAGTCCCCTAGACAGCAAGGAAATCAAACCAATCAATCCTAAAGGAAATCAACCCTGAATATTCACTGGAAGGATTGATGCTGAAGCTAAAACTCAAATACTTTGGCTACCTGATATCAAGAGCCAACTCACTGGAAAATACCCCAATACTGGGAAAGATTGAAGGCAAAAACAGAAGAGAGCAGAGGATGAGATGGTTAGATGGCATCACAGACTCGACGTGAATTTGAGCAAACTGTGGGAGATAGTGAAGGACAGGGAAGCCTGGTGTGTAGCAGTCCATGGGGTTGCAAAGAGTCGGACATGACTTAGCAACTGAAAAACAACAACACATTTCTGTACATACCTCCAGCCCTGATATCCAAATCATATACAGTGTCTTCAGACTTGTGCGTTCACCTGTATTCCCAATAATTTCACTTGAATAATCACTAGATATGATAGTTTTTCTACTCCAACCTGGACTCAATTCCTCCTCTACCTTTTTTTAAAATTAATTTTTATTGGAGTGTAGTTACTGAATCAGATGTATATACGTAAATGTGAGTGTGTATATATATGTATGTGTATCACCTCTTTTTTGGATTTCCTTCCCACTCAGTTCCCCACAGAGCACTGAGTAGAGTTCCTTGTGCTTACAGTGAAAGGAAAGTGAAAGTGAAGTCGCTCAGTTGTGTCCGACTCTTTGTGACCCCATAGACTATAGCCCAGGCTCCTCCGTCCTTGGGATTCTCCAGGCAAGAATACTGGAGTGGGTTGCCATTTCCTTCTCCAGGGGATCTTCCCAACCCAGGGATCGAACCCAGGTCTCCTGCATTGCAGGCAGACGCTTTAACCTCTGAGCCACCAGGGACTCTACTTACAGTAGGTTCTCATTTATCTATGTTATACATCAATACCAATCTCCCAATCCATACCACCCACCCCTCTCCCCTCTTGGTGTCCATATGTCTGCTCTCTACATCTGGGTCTCTATTTGCTTTGCAAAAAAAAGATCATCTGTACCATTTTTCTAGATTCTACATATATTTGTTAATATACCTTTAAAAAATATTTCTCCACAGATAATCACCCATCACAGTTTCAATCAATTGCTCGGGTCAAAAAAATATCTCAGCATTATCCCTGACTTCTCTCCTTGTCTCACATATTACCTCTGATCCATCAGCCATGACATTGGCTCTACCTTGAAGATATAATGTAAACTCAACCACTTCTCACTCTCTCCATCACTATTATTCTGGTTCTTGCCATCACCCCATCTCACCTAGACTACTGCCCTAACCCCTAGGCTGTTTGCTTTTTTTTTTTTAATTTGAGTCCTTATTGGTCCTTATTGTCCATTCTCCACAAAGTAAGCAGATTCATTTTTTAAATACTTAGCTCATGTCTGGCACCTGTCCAACTCCTGCTCCTTATTGAATAGAACACACTGCCTTCTTCATCACTCCCCATTCACTTAGGTTAAGTCAAAGAACCACAAACTTCTTCCAAACACTCTAAAACCATCAGAATGTAAGTCTAGGCTTCAGGAGGCTTGCCAGACCTTGTATCTGAACCTTGTATTTGATTCTCAGCCTTTTAAAATGATACTTTCTAAGCTTTCATTCTCACCTTAGCCCTTCAGTTGAGTTCAACACCTCTCTTGCACCAACTTCTCAACAAACCCCTGAGGTGAATGGGTTATAATCTTTCAAACTTGTTTCTTCTCACGTTTTTATTATTCTCCAAGTAGTGATAGAAAGAAAATGGATTTGGTAGTCAACCAGGCAGTCTTTCAAATCGTGTATCTTTTATCAGTGGTATGGACATAGGACCAATTTATCAGGATTCTATAACATAAAAGGGGACAAAATATACAAAATGCCTGGCTATAGTCAGATCTCAATAAATGCTTCCTTTCCCCCAATATCTGCTGAGTTTTCCTTCTTTTTCTTTATCCTGCTTAACTCTTGAATCAAAAGTCAACTTTGTGTACACTCAGCCAAAGGAAATCTGCCAAGACAAAATGGAAATTGAACAGATGGCCAAGTTGCTTTGACATTCTCAAACCTAGCTTTTAATGATGGGAAGCAAGATTTTCAAGTGAAAGCAGCAAATGGTGCCATCTGAGGCTAACTTAATTCTTTGGCTTCACTTGATTTGAGGAGACCAGGTTTTACTCCCCAACCTGTCCAGCCTGAAATACTGTAAAAAGGACCTGTTTCTTCTGGTGCCAAAAGTAATAAGATCTCAGCAATACGGTGGCTCAGAGAAGGGAATTCAATATGGAGTTGACTTCTTTTGATAGGATATTTAAACCTCAGTGCCTGGAGAGAAACTCTGTTTTGTTGAAATATGAGTGTATTTGGCTCACACCATGTTTTCATTTATATAATATACCTTAGTCTAGTAAAAAAGAGAAAAAATGATTTCCTTTCAAAGAAACCTGTTCTTAAAATATGTCCCCCATTTTATGACAGGAAACACGGGAGTGGTATATACACTGCTGGAGAGTCCTGAAAAAAATAGGCTCCTGGAGACCTTTATATGTGGGGAAAATGTGATCATAAATACAGCCAGCAGCCTGCAGGCAGACAAGGTGATTTGTCTTTCAGTTTAGCAGCGCACATCTCTGATTACACCTGCAAAATGTTGCCAGGGCACTGGAACCGACCAGAGCATCTATCACTTAGTAGCAGTTTTCTTTGTTCATAAGCTATTCCTTGTTGCTGTTTAATCACTAAGTTGTGGCTGACTCTTTGAGACCCCATGGACTCCTGCCTGCCAGGCTACTCTGTCCATCAGATCTCCTAGGCAAGAATACTGGAGTGGGTTGCCATTTCCTTCCCCGGGGGATCTTCCCAATCCAGGGATCAAATCCACATCTCCTGCCTGGCAGGTAGATTCTTTATCACTGAGTCACCTGGGAAATCCTATCTATTCCTACGTGTTAATTAGCTCTAATTAAAAATAAAGTAAATTCTTGTTTGGAGTTTCTAACAGCATTATTTTTGTTTCATTTATAAAGAAACAGTTGTTGCAGTTCAACGGGCCCTTGAGAACCCTGTTGCATGGAACTGAGGCTACTAACCCACCACCAGTGTTTCCATAGCTGACACACTCTCCAACCTGGAAACACAGCTCAGAAAAGAGCTAGATCTCAGGAAAGGGTGAGTGGCTGCCCCACCTTTCCTGAACACTTGATTCCACCTCCTCTGGAATAAATCTGTGGCACAGAAAAGTGACACATAGCTTCTATCAAAATGGATGACCTGGAGAGCTGTATTCAGCAACCACCCAAGCAACTCAAGTAAGTGGGTCCAACCAAGAGAGCAGAAATCACTGAGCAAACTTGAGTGGCTTGTTCACTGAGCTCAGGTGCGATCTTACTGCAGTCTTTGGACCAAATATGCTGGTTGTTGTTTAGTTGCTCAGTCCTGTCCAGCTCTTTGTGACCCCATGGACTGCAGCGCGTCACGTTTCCCTGTCCTTCACCATATCCCAAAGCTTGCTCAGACTCATGTCCACTGAATCAGTAATACAATCCCTCCATCTTGTCCTCTGTCATCCCCTTCTCCTCCTGCCTTCAACCTTTCTCTGCCTTCAGTCTTTCCCAGAAAATAAGTATGCTGGATCAGGCAGCTTATGTGCCATGTTTAACAACGTAAGTGAAAACAGCAGAGGCAGAGAGCAGCTACCGCAGATACTAAAAGGAACCAATGTTCACTCATCAGCTCAGTTCAGTTGCTCAGTCGTGTCCAACTCTGCAACCCCATGGACTGCAGCACACCAGGCCTCCCTGTCCATCACCAACTCCCAGAGTCTGCTCAAACTCATGTCCATTGAGTCAGTGATGCCATCCAACCATCTCACCCTCTGTTGTCCCCTTCTCCTCCTGCCCCCAATCTTTCCCAGCATCAGGGTCTTTTCCAGTGAGTCAGTGCTTCACATCAGGTGGCCTGAGTATTGGAGTTTCAGCTTCAGCATCAGTCCTTCCAATGAATATTCAGGACTGATCTCCTTTAGGATGGACTGGTTGGATCTCCTTGCAGTCCCAGGGATGCTTAAGAGTCTTCTCCAACACCATAGTTTAACAGCATCAATTCTTCTGGGCTCAGATTTCTTTATAGTCCAACTCTCATATCCATACATAACTACTGGAAAAACCATAGCTTTGACCAGATGAACCTTTGTTGGCAAAGTAATGTCTCTGCTTTTTAATAAGCTGTCTAGGTTGGTCATAACTTTTCACTTAGAGGTTAAGTTGGAGCCATGGTAAAGCCCACATTCCCTATACTAGTGCAATAGTATCTATATTTTTTCCATATGCAATAAATAATTCTGCAAAAGCACCATCATGTTTCCACATAAATCTATGACACACCTTACTACAAGGTCTGTGCAAATAATAAATTTTTTAAAAGCAAAAAGCAAAAAAAAAGAAGAAAGTATCTTGTTGGAGATCAGTAGACACTAGTGGGGACCCTGACAAACTACATAGCGTGTTGAATGGCATGTGCTTAGAATAAAAGGGGTGGCTGCCAATCGGCTCCCACTTACTGTTGTCATATGGAAACTCAGGTTAAGGATAAATGAATTTTTGTTATATTTCATTTATTTCAAACACTATTTAGTTTAAACAACCAAGACATTCCCGAGGCTCCATAATTTGCAAATTCCAATTCAGCCAATCACTCTGACTTGGCAGAGACCCTTGATGTTGGGGGAGCAGTTGAGGTCCCAGGCCAGTCCTGACATGATGACCAAGGAAGACAGGGTATGAAAGGAAGATTATGAGTTCAACATGGGGCCACCAAGTTTGGGAGAGGACACCAGAGACTTGAGGGCATTTTCCTGGGAGCCCACCAAAACTCAAGAAGCGTGAGAAGGAGGAGTGGGGTCTGAGAATTAACCACACAAGAAGTGAGAGGGAAACCAATGCAGGGGTCAGTCACAAACGTAAGGAGGGAGTGGTCACTTGAGAGAGGTCCTGCACAGGGTAAAATCCTTTATTTGGTGTATTAGTCAGTTTGGGCTGCTGTAACAAAAATGCCATAGTCCTGGTGGCTTAAACAACAGAAACCTACTTCTCACAGTTGTGGAGACTGGGAAGTCCAGGATTAAAGGGCCAACCTATTCAGTTCCTGGTGAGAACAGTCTTCCTGGTTGCATCCTCAGATGGAAGAGTGAGAAAGGAAGCAAGCTGCCTTGTTTCTCTTCTTAAGGGGGAACTAATTCCATCATGAGGGCTCCATCCTCATGACATAATCACCTCCCAAAGGCCCCGCTTCCTAATACCATCACAATGGAGACTAGGGCTTCAACATATGAATTTTGGAGGGACGTGAATATGCAGTCCACAGTACTTGGAAAGGACAGTTAAATGCTTGCTGTATCTGGCCAGTACGAGGTCCTTAGCAGCCCTCTTAGTGAGTGTGGTGAACAGACTAAAAGATGGACCCACAAACCACACCTGCTGGTATTCACACCCAGTGTGATCCCTCTCACATTGTGCTAAGGTGGTCTGTGTGTCAGAAGGAACGATGAATGTATGGGTGAATAAATGGATGTGTGGACTGACTCACAAAGAAAACAGCTCTGGCAATTTTGTCTGTCCTTGGAGCACCCCGTAAGTAGAATGCTGTGTCCCTTAGGATTATCTTACTGCATTTCTGTGTATCTGTGGGGAACATGTGAGACAATCACATTAAAGGTCATTTTCAGGTCTGAAGGCTGGCTGTCACTCGTTGGGTACTAGTTGAAGGTCATCCTGATACCAACATCTAGTATTTCTGCAGTTCCAGTTCTTGGCTTCAGAGGCCCTCATGGCTGTGTGTTTTCCACTGCAAACCTGCCAAAATGAAAACAGGTCCCATGAATCAACTGCTGCTGAAGAGGCCAGAATCTATCAACATTCAGAGAAGGCTTTCCTTCTCATCACGATTTGTTTTCATAGCTACTGTGTGAGGTCAGTTAGGTAAGTGTTAACCCCACTACACAATAAAGCTGTGATTAAATTCCACTCTGCCAAAATAGCTGTACTCATTATGCTAGTAGCCTTTCACTTTTCTTAGGGACACAGTCACATGCGTTAGTGGTGTTACTCTTATTTAAGCAGATTTCCACTTGTCCTGGCTTTAAAGTAAGGGGGGAAATCTGGAGGTGCATGGAAGGTCTCAAACAAAAAGGAAGAGAGTGTATTTTTTGTTTAACATACTTTGCATAACATTCCATAACTGTGTTTTTGAGATTTCTCTTTGTTTATATTTTCAGCTTTGATTTATTTAACTCTGTACTGTATAGGATTTCATTTCATTTCATGGAGACAAATTAAGTTGGTGATGGACAGGGAGGCCTGGCGTGCTGCGATTCATGGGGTCACAAAGAGTCGGACACAACTGAACAACTGAACTGAACTGAATCAATATTAAGCCTCAATATTAAGCCTTCTCTTCCTGATAACAGCTGACCTTTGCTCAGATCTTGCACATTTTTCTAAAGATACCGGGGGCTAGACAGAAATTAGGGCAAAATCCTGGTTGAGTCTTTTGCTGGCAGAATGTCTAGAAAGGTGCAATCTACGTTCACATTGCAATTTCCCCCTTGCTGGCCTGTACTCCATGCCCAGTTGTAACTGAGCAGGATGCTATGGGGCCTTCCTGGGACAAGACCTTTACCCATTCCTCTCTTCTTTAGCTCCTCTCTGAAGTACCTAAATAACAGTATTTGATGCACATTTTCTGAGTCACAGATATGAACAGTTTACAGATATGAACCCCACCACCACCACCAAATGAAAGACTTCACTACTTGATACAATGAGCCCATAGCCTCAGACGTCCTAGAGCCTAAGGACTGATTATGTTAACTCTGTGATACCACCCTGTTCCCTCACCATCAACCAATCAAAGACTTGTGCACAAGCTGATGACAAACTCCTTAGCTGGCTCTTAAAATGCCTTGCCCAAACTCTTTGGTGAGCACAGAGCTTTTTAGGGTACCAATTAAAAAAAAAAAAAAGATGCACCATGCAAGAGTGCAAGTTAAGTTTTATTTGGGGCAAAATGGGGACGGCAGCCTGGAAGAGAGTATCTCAGACAGCTCTGAGAAACTGCTCCAAAGAGGTACTGCGCAAGGTCAATGTATATGATTTTCGTGACGGGGAAGTTCAATGCAATCAAATACTTATTTTACAAAAGATTTTCTGCTAGTCACAAGAAGCTGGTATCACCATGAAGGGACTTAGTGCTTTTCTAGATATGAGGAGATACAAGGATTGGGATCATAAAATCAGTTCCTGACATCATCTGTCTGAAGACCTGTTTCACCAGTTTTCCTGGAGCACAGAGTGCCTCCTTCTCCACCCCGAGCCCCTTTCAGGGCATGTCAAAGGTCAACAGCTGCAGTAGCACAAGATGCAGTCTACATAGAGAAAGTTGGCAAATGTCCTTGGCAATGACCAGTTTGGAATTGACAAGGGCATGAGCCACTGGACTCCTTGCATGGCCCTGCAACAGAAATTTTTCTGCTCCAAACTCTGACATTTCAGTTTGTTTGGCCTCACTGTGCATCAAGCACACAAACTTGCTCTAAGAGCGTCTGTGTGTCAATACTTCCCAGCTCTGTCTTGGTAGTCCAGTTACATTTTCTCATTGAGCATGAACTTCTAAGGTTTGCTGGTTGAGGACCTTCACCTCTCTACCTAAGGCAAGATTAAGATGCCAGAAAAAGTGCTAATATTCATATCTTCAAAATACATAAGAGTGACTTGAAAAAGAGATGCAGTGCTAAAAACCAAGTCTAGAAATTACAGAGAATTTTTACTCTTTTGGTGGAGGCTGCAGGATTAAAATCCTACAAGGTAATTTCCAAAAAAATTTTCTTATTGGCTCATCTGGGCTCCTCTCCCTGCTTTCTGCAGTTCTTTCACATTTACAGTAAATTCCACCTGATTGGCAGGCAGTCTGTATCAGCAGAGAGAAAATATCCTCTGCCCCAACAGGACTTCAGCTATACTTGTTAGCACTAACTTCTTGATTTCAGAATCCGTTTGAACTAACTTACGACATCTGCTCATCCTTCCCTGTATTCGTACTATCTAGAGCTCCCAAGGGCTTCTTGGGTGGCTCAGCGGTAAAGAATCTGCCTGCCAATGCAGGAGTCAAGGGTTTGATCCCTAGGTCTGGAAGATCCCCTGGAGTAGGAAATAGCAACCAACTCCAGTATTCTTGCCTGAAAACGTCATGTACAGAGGAGCCTGGCAGACTACAGTCCATGGGCTCACAAAAAGTCCGTCGTGACTGAGCATGCACACATGCAGAGCTCCCAAACTTGCTGCTTGTTCTCAACCTAGAACTTCTCTCATCTGCCTAGAACCCATAGGCAATGCCTAAATGCTCATCCAGTGTTCTGACAGTTCTTTTTTTGGCTGTGTTGGGTCTTCGTTGCTGTGCAGGCTTTTCTCTAGTTGTGGTGCATAGGCTCACAGGCTATGTTGCTCCAGGGCATGTGGGATTTTCCCCCATCTGGGATGGAACCCATGTTTCCTGCATCAGCAGGCAGATTCTTTACCACTGAGCCACCAGAGAACCCTGACAGTTCTTATTTGATATGCAGCTCTGACTAGACTTAGTACCTGATTTGTAACACATTAGTATTAGATCATGGTAGGCTGTGATTTGACCATGAAAAGCAAAGAGAAACTAAAGAGCCTTTTGATGAGGGTGAAAGAGGAGAGGGGAAAAACTGGCTTAAAACTCAGTATTAAAAAACTTAAGATCATGGCATCTAGTCCCATCACTTCATGGCAAATAGAGGGCTGGGGTGGGGAAAGGTGGAAGCAGTAACAGATTCCCTCTTCTTGGGCTCTAAAATCACTGCAGATGGTGGCTGCAGCCATGAAGATGATGCTTCTTGGAAGGGAAGCTATGGCAAATCTAGACAGTGTATTAAAAAGCAAAGACATCACTTTGCTGACAAAGGTCCACATAGTCAAAGCTATGGTCTTTCCAATAGTCATGTATGGATGTGAGAATTGGACCATAGTGAAGGCAGAGCACTGAAGATTGATAAGATACCCCATAAGGGTGTGGGAGATAGTCAAGACAGTGGAGGACAGAGGAGCCTGGCGTGCTGCAGTCCATGGGGTCACAAAGGGTCAGACACAACTTAGGGACAGAACAACAACAAATAAGTGAGTCTTCCCCCTCTGATGTCTTCTCTGCCCTCTGCGTCTGAGACTTAACCTATAGCAGTGTTCTCAGCTATCTTACTCCCTGCAAGCTCCCTGCAGCCTCTGTGAACTTTACAACCTGATTTCAGCTCAAGCCTCTGGATGTGTGTTATTTACCTATGCCTGCTTAGAATGGCTGGCCTTCCATGCTCATGAGAATCTGACTGGCCCCCGCTTTTGCCCTGTGTGCATGTGTGCATGCTAAGTCACTTCAGTCGTGCCTGACTCTTTGGGACCTGTGAACTGTAGTCTGCCAGACTCTTCTGTCCATGGGATTTCCCAGGTAAAAATACTGGAGTGGGACACCATGCCCTCTTCCAGGGAATCTTCCCGACCCAGGGATCAAGCCCAGGTTTCTTTTGTCTAACCTACATTGGCAGACAGGTTCTTTACCACTAGCGCCACCTGGAAGCCCCTTCTCCCTGTTTGAGGGTCACCTACTAGCCTGGATAATATCAATAGTATCTAATAAATGAGATCAGAGGTAGGCAGAGGCCAGATTTATCTACTCTGTGGGTCATGGCAAGGAGTTATATTTTATTGTAAAAAAATTCTGTGTGTGTGTTCATGGGGATGTGGAAATTAAAATATGGAAACCAGTTAAAAAGCTATTGCACTGATCCTGGTAAGAAATAATTGTGCATATAGTGGGTTGAATGGTCTCCAAAACCACAGTTCAAAAGCATCAATTCTTCGGTGCTCAAATTTCTTTATAGTCCAACTCTCACATCCATACATGACCACTGGAAAAACCATAGCTGGACTAGACGGACCTTTGTTGGCAAAGTAATGTCTCTGTTTTTGAATATGTTATCTAGATTGGTCATAACTTTTCTTCCAAGGAGTAAGCATCTTTTAATTTCATGGCTACAGTCACCATCTGCAATGATTTTGGAGCCCAAGAAAATACAGTCCGCCACTGTTTCCATTGTTTCCCCATCTATTTGCCATGAAGTGATGGGACCAGATGCCATGATCTTAGTTTTCTGAATGTCGAGCTTTAAGCCAATTCTTTCACTCTCCTTTTTCACTTTCATCAAGAGGCTCTTTAGTTCTTCTTCACTTTCTGCCATAAGGGTGGTGTCATCTGCATATCTGAGGTTATTGATATTTCTCCTGGCAATCTTGATTCCAGCTTGTGCTTCATCCAGCCCCGCGTTTCTCATGATGTACTCTGCATATAAGTTAAATAAGCAGGGTGACAATATACAACCAGTTTTTTGTTCCATGTCCAGTTCTAACTGTTGGTTCTTGACCTGCATACAGATCTCTCAGAAGGCAGGTCAGGTGGTCTGGTATTCCCATCTCTTGAAGAATTTTCCACAGTTTATTGTGATCCACATAATCAAAGGCTTTGGCATAGTCAATAAAGCAGAAGTAGATGTTTTATTGGAATTTTCTTGCTTTTTCGATGATCCAACAGAGGTTGGCAATTTGATCTCTGGTTCCTCTGCCTTTTCTAAATCCAGCTTGAACATCTGGAAGTTCACGGTTAACATGCTGTTGAAGCCTAGCTTGGATAATTTCGACCATTACTTTGCTAGTATGTGAGATGAGTGCAATTGTGCGGTAGTTTGAGCACTCTTTGGCATTGCCTTTCTTTGGGGCTGGAATGAAAACTGACCTTTTCCAGTCCTGTAGCCACTGCTGAGTTTTCCAAATTTGCTGGCACATGTTTTATCAGAACTCTCCACCATGGCCTGTTTGTTTTAGGTGGCCCCACATGGCATGGCTCATAGTTTCATTGAGTTAGACAAGGCTGCATGAGTTATTTTATGACAGAAGGTCCTGGTTGGGAACATAGGACTAACAAGCCACCACCAACCAGAAGAATTTGGGAAAGTTCAAAAGGAGACACCACATTTCCTACCACCACCTAGAATCCTTTTTGGGTTCCGTCTTGGCTGAGTAATTCATGCACCACCAGGAAGGACCCTGAGTCAGAGTAATTGGCCAGAGGCAGCCTGGAAACTAATCCCATCACCACAAAACCTGAGACTTCGAGCCACAGAAGTGTTCAGAACAGTTCTCCTGGGTTCCCTTACTCTACTGATCTCTACCTGGTTGCCCCTTCCCAATAAAGTCTCTTGCTTTGTCAGCACATGTGTCTCCTCAGACAATTCATTTCCAAGTATTAGACAAGAGCCCCCTTTCAGGCCCTGGAAGGGGTCCCCCTTCATGCAACAAAATCCGCACTTTGATCTTGGGCTTCCCAGCCTCTAGAACTATGTGAAATAATTGTTTGCTGGTTAAACCAACCAGTCTATGGTATTTTTTCGCTATAACAGCCTGAATGCACAGACAGAATATAAGTGATATTTTAAATTATGCCATTATTTCAGATCACCTGTTAAATGAGCAGAAAAACAATCTTAAGGTTGAGCTCTGGGGGATTCCAGGATTTAAGGTTAGAGTCAGCAGAAACCAGACAGGAGATGAAGAAGGAGTGGCTGGAAACCCGGAAGAGAAACCAGTAGAGCGCGGTATCCCAGAACCAAGTAAAGACAGGGTTTTGGGAAGGATTAGTGAAAACCTATTTCAAATATTGTTGAGAATCTGAGTCAGATAAGGAAAGAAAATTGAATATTGACAAAACAAGATGAAAGTCTTTGTTGGCCTTCAAAAGAGTGGTTTCAGTGGAGGGATGGACTGGAGATGCATGGGGAGAGAATGGGAGGAGAAAAACAGAGAAAAGTCTTTCAAGGAGTGCTGATATAAGAGGTCAGTAGCTGAAGTTGGTGTGGAACCATGGAGGGTTTTTTGAAAGAGGAGTGTTAGAGAGAAGCAAGAGTTGTTTACACACAGCCATAGAAGGGAGAGTATTTTCTCACTGAAATAAGAAGTAATGTCATAAGTGGATGAAGAGCAGGGGCTTGGGGGTTGAAAGTTCACAGAAGAGAGGAAATGTGGACAAGCTGACTCAAGTAAAGACCAATTGATGAGGGAAACATGGTTAAGATGACCAAGGATCCATTTGTAATGTGTTCTCATCAATTCAGAGCAAGACCAGGCTGCAGGCTGGTGTGGAGGCCCAGATAAAGCTGAGAGATTTCCCCAGAACTGGGGTTTGCCAGATATGTAATGGGCTGGGGAGAGGGCATAGCAAGAAAATTACCAGTGTGAGTAAGGAGCTAGTTATTGTGTTAATGACAATCAGTGGAACCAGGTGGGATATGGAGGGAAGTAAGGCTATGAGGCGGGATGAGAGAAAGTAAAAGGTGGTAGAGTCCATGGTTCTTAATATGGTTGAAGAATTGTTCTAATGGGACTTCTGAGGTAGTTTTCAGAAGTAAGATTTGGAAAGAAATGAATTCTTGTGCTGACAAAATATGTTTGACTGAAGATACTCTAGAACAGTTGTCAGCAAGCCATGGCATTTGTCCAAGGGAGTAAAATATTAAAGTTCTATAAGAGTCTAAGTTTTTTTCCAGGCCATCACCAAAATGGTGAAGATCTATGTAAGAGTGAAAGCGTCCAAGAGAATAAGACATTAAAGACTCTGTGTTGGCTGAGATTATATCTTTTAGAATCAACTGAAACTGGCTTGGGCAGATTGGAAAGGAAGCTCATGCTACACATATGCTGTATCTAAGTGCTTAATTACTCTGATTCATTTACCAAGAAACCCACAAGTTTGCCAGATTATTCAGCCAAAAGCAAGAGAAGCCTCTGAAATTAGTCCAGTTAATGAAAGTTCCCAGCCACTTGGGCCTTGTAACTCAGAAGATCCTGTGACGAGCACAGTGTCTGCAGCAGATAAGGATACTATACGTAATTTCTGTCCAGCCCCAGAATCATCCAGAACCTGAAGGTATTGGAGCAAAGTCATGTTCTTCTCATCAAATGTCTATTTTCCTATAAGAAACAGTATCTGGCCAACTAATGAGCCCTAGCTGAGACTGAGTGCCTGGCCATGGAATCCAAGGTAAAATTTCATCACGGCTGTTCATTAAGAGCTGAGGATTCTCTGAATCCGAGTGTACAGCACTGGGCAGGCACAACACCACACTGTGATTGAGTTGAAATGGTTCTAAAACGTAAGCGAGTTGGAAGAACAGGTGGCTCAGTCTTCCACGGCACCTACTCCAGCTATATTGCCACTACGATTGGAATCACATCTGATTAACTTTCCAAAAACACACAGTCATTCTCCAAGACCCATCTGCCTTATGGCTAGACCAACAGACGAATTAAGTGAGGATATGGAAGGAATCATCATTTCTGTGTCTTTCAAGCCTTCGATGGTGGTACCAACTCTTGCAGTTCACCCAGGGACTAGTAGGGAAAAGAAGTCCCAGGGTTGTCTGCTTGGATCTCCCTACCTTATTAGCCTTCAGTCCACAAGTGAAAGTGGTGATTCTGTCAGTTACCAGTGGGCCTATTTCAATCATGCATTCAAGAACTTAGGGAGAACTCAGGTTGGGATAGAAAAACTATCATATCTAGTGGTTATTCAAGTGAAATTATTGGGAAGACAGATGAACGCACAAGTCTGAAGACACTGTATATGATTTGGATATCAGGGCTGGAGGTATGTACAGAAATGTGTTGTTGTTTTTCAGTTGCTAAGTCATGTCCGACTCTTTGCAACCCCATGGACTGCTACACACCAGGCTTCCCTGTCCTTCACTATCTCCCACAGTTTGCTCAAATTCACGTTGAGTCTGTGATGCCATCTACCCATCTCATCCTCTGCTCTCTTCTGCTTTTGCCTTCAATCTTTCCCAGTATCAGGGTCTTTACAACTCAGGTAAATNCCCCATGGACTGCTACACACCAGGCTTCCCTGTCCTTCACTATCTCCCACAGTTTGCTCAAATTCACGTTGAGTCTGTGATGCCATCTACCCATCTCATCCTCTGCTCTCTTCTGCTTTTGCCTTCAATCTTTCCCAGTATCAGGGTCTTTACAACTCAGGTAAATTCAGAGACTTAGGTCCACTGTGAGGTTGATTTAGACTAAAATTTTGCTTATCACCCAACCTCCATGGCCCCCACTCTGGCAGGCTATGGATGCATTTTAGGTTCACAGGGATTAACATTTTTTTCTCCTTCTATAATCCCTTGGGAAACACACCCAATCTTACAAATTTAAATGCCATACATTTCTGTATGTATGACAAACCTAGACAGGGTATTAAAAAGCAAAGACCTCACTTTGCCGATAAATCATATAATGTCCATATAATCAAAGCTATGGTCTTTCCAGTAGTCATGTATGGATGTGAGAGTTGGACCATAAAGAAGGCTGAGTGCCGAAGAATTGATGCTTTTAAACTGTGGTGCTGGAGAAGACTTTTGAGAGTCCCCTAGACAGCAAGGAAATCAAACCAATCAATCCTAAAGGAAATCAACCCTGA